>CAKALU010006743.1:0-51026 GCA_916700995.1 Hozukius guyotensis | reverse complement strand
GATACGTTGATCGATTAGGGCTGTCCTCCACCAAAAAATTAAGATTTTGTCGACTAATCGCTTAGCAAAGAATGACACAAAAGTACCATTTTAAATGTTGTGTTCACCAGAAATATGCTCATAAGTTTCTTGGAATTAAGTCATTAAGCATGAAAAAATTACTAATTGAACAAAGAAATCATAGTCGACTAAGACTACGATTCTCCTGATATCAAATCTGATACCTCAACTCAAGGTATCTGTTGATTAGGCCTGTGTATTGGCTAGAATCTGGTGATACAATACGTATTATGATACAGGGGTTACGATTCAATATATTGCGGTAATTTTAGGAAAACTGACAGTGATAGTATAAACAAGAACACACCATCATATGCATAAAATCTGAGTAAAAAATAGTTCATAGCACTACTTTAAGAGGGCACATACACTGAGATGGCATATCAGCTTTGCAAATGAAATGAAGTATTGCCTGAGTTAATCTTTGCATGTAAGCTATTAATTAAAAATCAATGCAGTGTTTTTGAGAATGTATACAGTATCACAAAATATAATATCGCGATTACTCGATATTTTCTTACACCCGTGCTGTTGATCCAATTAGCAGATCCGGTACAAGTGTTGTCTGCCTTTCCCTAATTTAAAATCTGTGTATCTCACCTGTTCAGCTGGATTTCTTTGAATCAGTTTAATGTAACATAACAATCTGTACAAGCTGTTCTACTGAAGCATACTTGCACCTTTACACTAAGCAGTTCCCACTGTGATTGGAAAGAAGTGTGTGAATTTGCATTAAGATGTGTCAAGGAAGCTGATGGATAAATAGGTTTGAAAGTGAGATTAACAAACACTTCCATCGTAGGCGTTCCCGCTGGGAGTCAAACCTTTAACCCTGGCACATCCTCATCTGGGCCCTCTCGCCTCTCAAACCATCTGTCCTTCCTCTACTTCTTTTTAGTTTTGCATGCACATTTTTTTAGTTAGTTCCGTCTCTTTCTTCTCTCTACCTCCCCTCTTGACTTCTGTGTGGAGGGGTTACCTTGGCAATGATTCAGATGATGGCGGCATTTTGGCACTTCTAAGATGCAACGGCACCTGGGCCAGCATCTGCTGCGGTTTCCCTTCCAAAAGGCGTCCGCATCAGTAGCGAGCACGGGGGTGGCGGACCCCCTGGCCTCTGAACTCAAGACAGATAAACGCAAAAGGATTACATTCATGAGCAAGGAGCTGGCGGATCATGCCCTGCATGGGAATGAGCGTGCTTGCCTTTGCATTCACAGAGTAAAGCGTTAGCCTAGCCAAGGATGATTGGAGGCATATACCTCTAAAATCCTCATTCTGTTTTATGAGATGTAGCGCCGCCGGTGCCTGAAGCGTGATGTCGGCGGTTTTTATAAGCTTGCTGTTACAGGAGGCCTTGAATCATTGATTCAATAAGCAAGACCCCCAAGTGTAGGCCGGTGGAGGTGGAGGTGGAGAAAAAGAGGCAGAGAGTGGGAGTGAAGGAATTGGGAGAGGAGTGTGGAGTTAGTACAGGAAGGGGGTAGGGGGATTATTGATTACATCAGTGGAAGCTGTTGGGGAAACAGCATGGAGATCAGCTGGTGGTCGGCTTTCTGTCTGTGCCGCAACTCTGAGCATCACCTTTCATCTTCCCTTTCGCCGTCTGATCTAGCAGGCCGGCCCGAGGTGAAAGCGACTCCGGGGAGGCGTCTCCAGATCGGCCACCGAGCATGTGTGTCCCCGTGCCCTCCTGGCCTACACCCCTAATCGCAGCATCAATAGCGTCTGAGCAGATGGCTCTGAGGCCGGGGTCAGCGAGCCCCATACACAATAATAACAGAGGATGATGAGGCTGGCCCAGACACTGGAGGGGATGATGCAGGGATGACCTGAGTAGACATTAAAAAACAGATCTACTTTGTTTGCCCTTGCATAAGGCAGCAGTTGACATATGTTGTTTGTGAGTTGGTTTTAAAAGCAGCCTCCTGTATATTGACCTAGAAAAGTGATGAGGGCAGCAGAAAGCTGGCCATCAAAAGGCTGCCCTGGTGGGTTTCATGTAGAAGCTCCTTGCTGGTGTTAATGTATTATGAAACTAAAGAAAATTCTCTGCAATAGCAGGAGCACGTAGGTTACTCAGACCTGTATTTATGCTAGATATGGCTGCTGATAGTCCGCTTATTGTGGTTTTCAACATTCAGGCTAAATTCATGCCAAAACAATTCCCTAAAGGTAATTACAACTAATTTCTAGATTTGATTATTAACTGAAACAAGTCAGGATTTAAAGTAGGGTTTAGCCACCATGGATTTCACCATGAGGGGAGATGCTAACATTATGCCAGCACTGATCTTTTTTTTTTTTGCCAAAACTGTTCCCACAATATTGAGTATTGAGCTTTAGGCCAAAATCTAACTCTCATCTGGGTAGAAAAACCTCTGAAGCAACATTCGGGCCCATTAAAAGTCTTCATTGAAAGCCAGATGTAATCGCAGGCAGGGTGTTTCATTAAAGTATTTTAGGCTATCACTCCCATAGCCAAATGTTGACAGGCCTGTAGCATGTGTTTAATAAAAGGTAAATATCTGCAAAGTGATGTATCAGTGTTTTTATGTAACAAAGTGAGGAGGTGGAAGAAGAACTCAAACTGTATTTATAGACCTCTTTGAATGCTCCACAGTTGATCTGAAGTGCTTTTACTGAGCAGAGAGAAGAGAACAAAAGAAAGGAGACAAAAAGACGGAAAAATTTAAATCTCAGGCGATGGAGACAGGCAACACCTGTAGAAAGAGACAAATGGAAATAAACATGAAAATCAGCAGCAGTTTAAAGCCAGTCAGTAAAATGCATAGGGCTGGAAGGTCAGAAGTGAGAACGTTGGTGTCTCTGGATTCTTGTGACGCATCCCGGCCCCGGCCCATCCATGGCTATTTCTTTTGTTTGTATGGAATATTCGGTGTGCTACAGCTGTCAAATGATGCAACCTGCCAGTATGTGCCAGGGCTGTCCTCGACCAAAGAAATTCTTAGTCGACTAACACAATTTTGTCTAATCGGTTAGTTGATTTAAAGGAACAGTGTGTAACATTTCAGGGGCTCTGTTAGCAGAAATGGAATATAATATTCATAACAATGTTTTCATTAGTGTATAATCACCTGAAACTAACAATTGTTGTGTTTTCGTTAGCTTAGAATGAGCCCTTCATATCTACATAGGGAGCGGGTCCTCTTCATGGAGTCCGCCATGTTTCTACAGTAGCCCAGAACAGACAAACAAAACTCTGGCTCTAAAGAGAGCCTTTCACATTTTTGTATAAGTTTGCATAAGTTTCTTGGAAATAAGTCATTCAGCATGAAAAAAGCATAAAAAATGACTAATTAAGACCAAAACAACCGATTAGTAATCGACTAAGAGCGGGCGGTCCTAGAAAGAGTACTCCACTGATTTAGTATATTACTCTGTAACTTTGGCAGCCTTGTGATGGATGGTAAAAAAAAAAAAAAAAGGGATCACAATCAATGCAGCCGAACCAGAGACATTGTCTTTTTTATTCCACACGTTCATCTTTATTCTCGCCTACATTACCCACAATGCAACTTCAGTCGATTCACTCGACTGTACAGATTCGGGTGTGCAGTAGCGGCTAATGTATAGTCTCGCTTTAGAGTTATTCTCACTGAGTTGGAAAAAAAGTTCAGAACCATCCAGGCAATCATGTCCCGGGGGCACTTAATTTATCATGGTTACGGGGCTATAAGGGTAGGTAAAGCTCGGCGTTGTCAGCATAACTGTAAAAGAAATATTGTACTTATGGATAATGCGGCCTAAAGAGAACATTTAAATGTAAAGCGACTGGGACCAAGTATCAAACCTTGGGGACATGGCAGGAAATGGCTGTGCTTAAGAAAGAGGTTAGTACAAATTCCTGACTCAGCTGCCAGAGCAAGGTCATTTTTCACTTTGTTATGCAAATTTGCTGCCTGACATCCCGATTCTTCCCACTTCTACTCCCGTTGTATGTCTTGTACTTTAACGACTAGGTAACTTTAACTTGTCGACTGCCGGCGAAGTAGCAGTGGCCCTGATGTGGTTAGCAGAAGAGAGGAATGCATATGTAGAACAATGTGTGACATGTTTGTCATTGTCACTCCTGAGGGACGGTTTGCACATAAATTGCTTTCTGCCTGAATCTGTGCAGCCACGCCCACGCGCTTCTGTACTCCCAGACATCTCTAATTATATGCACACAAAAGTAGGCTATGTATTGTTTTCATAATCATACCCCCCCCCTCCACTCTCATCCCCCCTACCACTCGCCAACTCTGTCACCCACTTTCTGCCAGGCCGGGAGACCTGTTGTTAAATAAACCTGCCAATCACAGAGAGAGAATGAGGGGGAGGAAGACTTCCTCACTTTCCAGAAAAGTGTTTTACTGCAGTGCTTACTTTATGGTAATCGAGTCAGTCACATCTTCATTTTAGAGGCTGCAGCCAAGGACGGTAACGGTTGACTTAAACAGTGTTTGTGTGTGAATGTGTGTCCTCGCTCTGCATGAGTGCATTTAGGGAGGGTGGAGCAATTAATAGAGGGTGCAGATTAGGAACCCTGTCAAAAGTGACAGCTCTGTTTTTTTATTCTGTCTTCAGCGAGAGGAAAGAGGAGGTCGGGTAACTAGCTCTGTGGCACAGTCCAACGCCAGCGTCCTTTTTGCCTACGCGTCCTTGCCGTCCGGGTGACGTCTTTGACCCCGTGTGTCGTCCGTGTTTAATTAAGAATCCGCTGGAGAGGGATTACAGTACAAGGCAGGGTGAATGTGTAGAGGCAAAGAAGTGAGAGCCGAAGTGGAATCACTAATAGAAGGTTTAGTGCGGGCCGGTTGGCTGGGCACAGTATGGGCGGGGGCGGGGTTTGGAACACATCAACCAGCCGTGTGAGTGACGGTTTGTTATTTCCAGGGATGGCCGGCATGTTTTGGGGGGGTTTACAGTAAATTCTTCGCTAAACGGTCTCCTGCCTAATTAAGTTGATTTGTTTGTGTTTAATTGGGCTAGAGGCGTGCTTGAATTGCTCACCCACTGGACTGCTTACTGCAGCACAGATGAAAGAATGCCCCGCAACAAAAACTTACCTCGCAGCCATGAGAGAAAGAGAGTGCACACTGAAACACAGACAGTGACAGACATGCATGCTTAAGTAAGGGCTGTTGAGCGTGCGATCATTTTTCTTTGTGTCACTGAAAGGTTTTTATGGTGTACTGCCATCATCAACATTAATGATACTACTACTACTACTATTAATAATGTTGTACAAATGCTACTAATTCTACTAATACTTCTACTACTACTAATAGTAGTTATACTTCTACACCTTCTAATGCTGCTACAGTGCTAATGTCTTCTGTTTTGGGATGCATGATATGGATTTCTTATAGCCGATACCGATAATTATGCTTCTCATGGCCGATACCGATAAGATACAAACCAATAATTTCACATTTTTGTATTTTAAAAAGAAGTTCATAATCTGTAGTTTATGCACACCTGATGGTAAGAGAGGTTAAGATGTACTGAGAATGATTTAATATTCCAGCTCTGACCTAACCAAATCTAACTGACAGCACTATTGTTAACACAACAAAAACAATGAACAGTTGTGACTCTTAAAATGTTAATTTATTTTACTAGTAAAGTACATCCAAAAACTGTAAAAAACATCCACTCTTCTTCTCCTTCTTGTCCTTCTTCTTCTCCTCTGTGTTTATTGGCGGATCGCAAACCAACATTAAAGGTGCATACCGACGAGTGTGTAGATGCTGCGCTTGTTAAGTCATTGAAAGTAATTTGGCTTCATATTATCAGCCGATAGTATATCGGCTATAATTTCATTATCGGAATAATACATGATAATAGAAATTTCACATTATCGGCTGATAATTTATCAGACCTGATATATATCATGCATCCCTACTTCTGTTACTAGTACTGCTGCTGCTACTATTACTACCAATGCTCCAAGTGCCGATGCTTCTTCTACTATACTAATAATAATCGTACTAATGCTACTACTATTGCTAATATGTCTGCTGTGTAACTTGCAGCTGCTAATGCAACAAACACCTGCTGTCATTTGATGCCCGTATAGGACAAACTGTGTATGCAGACAAACGTTTAGTCAGTTTATTGATGGGTTGGTTAAAATATATTTTCAAGCTACAAACTACTTTATTCCAGCTTCTACACTTTTTGGACAGTTGGTCAAACAAAACAAGCAATTTGGAGTTGACACCTTGGGCTGTGGGAGGAATTTCTGATGTTATTTTCTGACATTTTAAAGAACAAAAGATGAATCGATTTCAGTGAGGAAAAAAAAAAAGAAAATTATTATTTGCACTCCTAATGTAGAAATAAAAAGTGGCCAAGATAAATGTGATAAAATTCTTCTACATAATTCATAATTGCTCTGATAAGCTTCTTCTACAACTGCTGCTTGTAGTGCTACTTCCATTTCTACTACTGAAACTAATGCTATCACTGCTGTTGCTATCCCTACTGCTAGTAAATAACTTCATCATGTCCCTGTATGTATCTGTCTTACTACGGTATGAATGAAGAGATGCATAAATACATTAACAGTATGTGCTGCTGTGTTAACTCCCCCCCCCCCACACCCCGCCTCCTCCCTGTTGCTTGTCCATCTTTGAACCTGGGATATGACGGCCTGACGCTGTGGCACTGACGGGACCGCTGGACACCTGAGTCAGGACTGACCTCTAACTTTTTGCTGCTGCAAGACAAGATCAGGAGGACTTGTGGGGATTTTGACGGCCGGGGTTCGCCAGAGGGCATCGGGGCTGTTTTGCTCTGCCCAGACTCTGACTAGGTGTCTGCTGGGGTGGGGAGGCAGGCAAGAAAAAAAGGACTCAGCATGCTTGTTGATGTATGTGGGTATGTGAGTTTTGACCTAGCCGGCGGCGTGAATAAAAATGTCCAGTAATTGCCTGATTCTGTCACTGAGATCATTACCACAGGTGTTTGAGCCCTTGCAGTTGCAAGCAGGGGATGCGAGCCTGTAGAGCTTTGACAGAAAAACAACCTTTTTTTCCTCTGATTTTTTTTTTTTTAAAGACTTGGCTTGAGGTTATAATGATTAGGTAGGTATACGGGGCCCCTTCAATGTCACTAAATTTGACAGTTGGCCTTAATGATGTTGACATTTCAAATATGCTTCGGAGAAAATGTTGTTTCGAGCAATCGCCCTCTCTCTTCGCGTTATGAAAAACAAAGTCAGTGGCATGTGAAATTTGCGTGGTGGAGGAGGAGGAGGAGGAGGGTTGTAGCAGGAACTGGGAGGAGGGTACAAGTTTTTTTCTAGTTGATTAGGCAGCTGAAATCATCCTTTGTGAAGGCAGTGCAAGCACGGGAGGGAGGGAAGCTAAACCTCCCAGAGGAAGGCCTTTTGGGTTCATTGCTGCTGGATTGATGCAGGGAAAGGGGAGGGCGGGGGGGTGTTCTGGGCTCGCTTTCAGGGGCGTGGGTCCATTCAGAGGCGAGACTGGAGGCTCCTGGATTTATTCCGGCCCAGTGGGTAGCTGCAGCGGTGCCGCCGGGCTGCGCTGGAGGATTTAAAACCCCTATCGCAACGGCGAAGCAGAATGCTACTCATAGAGGAAAATGAGAGCAGGGAAGCAAAACCGTATACTCATTATCAGAGTCTACAGGAGACTGAAAACGAAGGGATGGACAGAGAGAGATTGCTACAGAATGAGCTGAGGGAACAAAGAGTCACAGTGATGGAAAGAAGAAAAAAAAAGAAAAAGTAGAAGATGGAGGGAGAAATAACAGAGCAGAAAGTTTGTTAACAATATCTTCAGCTGCAGACTGAAGGAAGAGGAGACGGAGATTAGGAGAGGAGGAAGATGAGAGGGCTACTTAGTGGCTGTGTGAAGGATAGAGGGTCTGTTGTCCACTGTTTGAACACAGCAGAGACACTGTCTGCAGCTGCATGGTCCCTGTGGCGGAGCTCCATCTGTGGGACTATGTGTATCGGCACAAACACACACAGAGGGACCAAAGGGAGGCTTCTCATTAATGTGCGTTACGGCACGAGGCTCATTTTTGAGAGCATTACGTCCCGGTAAGAAGTGCTCGTTTGTCAAGATAGTGCAGGAATCACGTCTTCATTATTGCGGCGCTACATTTAGAGTCAAAACCAGTCGACAGATGCTTCAAAACTGGGACTGCATCACTCCCCGTGTGGAGAATATCCATGCTGAGTGTCTTTACATACAGAGAGAGAAAGAGAGCGCATTCTATTTATTCTCCTGGCCCTCTGCCGTCTCGGCCTTCTTTCAAGACTTCGAAAACACCCAAGGGAGACACTTCATTTTTGTAAACCAGGTGCAGGAGACAGGAAGCAGCTTGTGTGTACGCTGTAACTCTGTCTGCCTATATATGAGAGTTCAGTTAAAGATGCCCCTCACAACTCGGTGGATGAGCTCAGTGAGTTTTCTGGAGCATCCTCCCCTAAAGCGTGGCCCCTCCAAATAGCACAGTGCAGCAGAAGTCTGTCTTAAACGTAGACCTGATGCGGCTGTGGGGGCTGTTTCATGGGGGGACGGCTGAATGGGCCTGTCTGCCGGCCTGCTCCGGGGGTTACCGATGATGAATGGACGGACTGCGTCCTGGACCGGAGAGTTTTCCAGGACTGTGCAGCGTGACCTTGGAGCGAACGTGAAGAAGATTCACAACTCTGGACTGATTGATGATCTGTGGACCTGATCTCTCACCTCCAGACTCCGCGTAGACTCGAGCGACATGTTGTGACTGTTAGGCTGATGTATTGGTCTGCTGATACAAGCCTTTTATTAAAAACATAAACATCAGACAGGTAGTATCGTCCACCTGTGGTACGCATGTCGTGAAGATCTACTACACCTGTTATGTAGGGATGTCACGATACCAGAAATTTAGCGGTCGATACTCAGCGAAATTCCATAATTCTCGACACCAATTCGATACCACGGTAAAAAACAAAAGTAAAACAATGAATCCCATGTACTTCAACATACACTCCTTTATTACCATTTCCATACTGTTTTTTGTTCAGAAGTATAAATCCCTCTCTATTATCTATTTTATATTGCTGTGAAAACATCTCCTTCAAACAACTGGATTTATTCAAGTTTCTCATCATGATAACGTTAGAATTTACCTTCGCCCAATACTCATTTTTACTGAATAGGGCCTGAACATTTTATAAAGTATATCAATGGCAACGTCCCGTTAACATTAGCTGTTAGCTCCGTGCAGGACTGTACTGCTTACTGGCTGCTAACAGCTAACGTAACTAGCTCTCGACCTGCCGATTTCAACATGGATTTGTTGTTCGCAGTGTAGCATTATCTAACCAGATCTCACAGGAAGGCGTACAAATAGCACGACATTACACGGACATTCCGCGTGTCACGAGGACACATTTTAGGCTTTTCACGTGTCATTTTATACACCACACAACAAAACTACGATAACTTCCTCAGTTAGGTTTAGGCAACAAGACCACTTGGTTTAGGAAAATGGTTGGGCTTAAAATAAGTATGTAAGCTAAATAAAATACGTACGGAAACAACGTAACGCAAGTACAGAAAACACGTCGTAAAACATCACTAAAAAGGTCCAGTAAGAGAGTTGTTAGCGTCAGTGCTTAATGGACCTACGTATTTGACCAACTAGGAGCCGCATCCAAAATGGAACCAGCCATGGAACCGAACCCGAACCATAGTTACTATCCTTGGTATCACTGGAGAGTGAGGCTGGGTATCGAACCTTAATACTTTTATGGTGCCAACGGAAGTGTGTCTGAAGTATGCTGGCATGAAATATCTTGTCAGATTTCTAACCTCGTTTATTTATTTTTCGATTTAACTCATTTTTTTTATTCGGGAAAAGTCCTTGTACTTTTGTGAAAAAAAGGTGTAAAAATTGATTTCCCAAAGTAAGGTATAAGAAAAGTATTGTTTTGGTATTGGCACTAAGACTTAAGTATTGTATTGGCGCTGCTATTATCCAGTCCCAGGGAGTTTCACCCTCCCATGATCAGAGCTAGAATAGTGTCATCTTGTTGCAGGTACATGCATACCGGTGTATATGTCGGCCGATAAATAACAAGAGAGGTGCCTGAGTAGATTTGAGGTAATTTGAAACACTGTCTCTATTACATGATTTGTCCATCTGATAAGTTGATTTTTAAAAATGATTTCATGTCAACACAAAAACAACAATCTACCAACTAAAATTTCCTCTGTAGTGTTGGTCTCAATTCTTTAAGAAAACAAATCAAAGTCAAGATTGTTGTTTTTGTGTTGACATGAAATCCTTTCTTATCAGAATTTTTTAGTATCCACCTAACTGCTTTATCAGATAGCTTTTCATCTTGACAAGAATACAATTGAGTAGAAGTTAAAACACTAAATTATTTGACAAGAAAATGATGAAATCAATAGATGCACAGCAGCATGCCAGTATTAAATATCAGCAAGTGGCAGATTATTAAAAAATAAACATTTGAATGCACTTCAAAAATCCATATCAATCCTGTTTCCATTGTGTCTTTGGTGTCTCGCTCAGTGGGATAAATGTAAACTGTCATCTCTGACAGACGTCTTCTTCACAAACAGGACTCGTGCATCTAATGTGAGCAGGAGGCTGCAAATATATCAGTCAGGTTTATGCTGCATTCAGATCGGATTTACCGTAAATACAATGCAAATACAAATACAATGACAACGTACAGTTGCACGGATGAGATCCCAATATCCCGCTTTCCATTATCACCCAGGCAACAACATCCAGTTCTGAGAAGTGAAGCCAATGCTGAAGTGCCTTAAACTTGCATTCTTTCTAACAGCCAGCAGGGGGCGACTCCTCTGGTTGCAAAAAGAAGTCTGATTGTATAGAAGTCTATGAGAAAATGAGCCTACTTCTCACTTCATTTACTACGTCAGTAAACATTGTAAAGATGAGTTTATGGTCTCAATCGCTAGTTTCAAGTCTTCTTCAATACAGCATGATGTTCATTTAGTAAATTATGGTCCCATTTAGAGTTAAATAGACCATAATAGGTTATGCTTTACAGTACCTTGTGATTGACAGGTCGCTACCACGGCCTTGTCCAATCTGGGAGTTGTCCGTGTTTTCATTTTAAAACTTTAATCCTTTCACAGTGTGATATCAGTTCATGAAAGTAACTTTTTTGGTCACCTAAAAATGTCTTGTTCAGCATTCGGTTTTACTTAGCTCCGCCCTCTCGTGTCACTTCTGGTTGCAAGAAACCAAGATGATGACGGCCAGAAACCAAGATGGCGATGGCCAAAAAACAAGATGGTGACGAACAAAAAACAAGATGGCGACGGCCAAAATACAAAATGGCGACGACCAAAAAACAAGATGGCGACGACCAAAAAACAAAATGGCGACGACCAAAAAACATGATGGCGAAGGCAAAAAAAAAGCAAAACTCGAGGCTTCAAAACCGTAGTCCAAAAACCAATGGGAGACGTCACGGTGACTCCGTGCACTTCTTATATACAGTCTATGTCATCACCTGAACTCAGCAGAACTTTTTGGTCCACTTCACAGTTTTTAATCTACTTCTCGTGGCCAATGAACTACCAATAGATTTCCCACCACGCTAGCTTCTGTGCTGCTATGTTCGTCATTTTCCAGTCCCCAAACCTGACTGCAGCACACACCGGAATGGGCTTGATTACTTCAGCCAACAACACAAGTACATCTGATTGCAAGGACCTCCAGCCATGAATAAGAGTGATTATGAAAAATGTCGAAAAATGCTTTTGTTGTAGAACGCCCCGCTATATAATCTATGGTTGTGCTGTTTTATATGATGTACTGCTGATTGCTGAAGTTCCTACGTTCTTGTTGGAATGGATGATAATTACAACCCTGCTCTGACAGATCATAGACTTCGCTTTATTGAGTGGCGAGTGGAAAATCAGAAAATTGGTGGTGTTTTGTCCCTAACAGCAGCTTTTCTACCACCCCGAAATACAGAAGAAAAAGCACCAGCAATCATCGATGCTTCATTAACAAACCGATGATCAGTGCTCCTATTAAAGGAGGACGGAGGAAAAAGAGCTGCTGGCCGATAGTTGGCATATCATCCCTCTCGCAAATGAATTACCCAATTTCTCAATGACTCATATAGTCTACAATAGGCTCTAATTATAATCATTCTCAAGGGCTCCGAGGAATGTGTTATATCGCTAAGTAGGCTGCCCATGCTGAGAGAGATCCCGAGACCCGGCGACGCTGAACGCCGCCTGTTGCTGTTGAGGCACCCGTGTTGGTTTATTTCTAGTCAATACTCTAAAATAAAGACAGGTTTATGAGGGCGGTTACTGCTCCCCGTCTTCCCCTTTCTCTCTGATGTTCTAGTAAATTCGGCGGAATATCTTTAGAGGAGCGTCTTCTCCGAGGAATGCGCTCTTCCACAGGGGACCGGGGTGTATTTGTAGAAGCAATCTGTCTACTTGAAAAATGCGTCTCCGGAGTGTCTTAACTCTCATTTCTTCTCTTACTGCCAAAATGAAAGAAGACACACAGCCCTGTCTGCCCATTATCCTCAAGGCTTAGTCTCTCCTGTCTTCTTAGATGAGACTTAGGAGGTGTGTGTACATGTCTGTATCTGTTTGTCTGCTTTAAGCGCATGTTTCTGCCACCGAGGTGACATTCACACCTCGTGTAGCTCTCACAGAAACCTTATTCCCCTCCCCTGAAAACGAGTCAGACATTTAGTGGAAATGTGATCCATAGGGTAACGTGTAGAATTTAAGATGTACAATACAAAAATCCCCATTTTATCAAATACTTTTTGTCTTATTAAACCCCAAAATCTCACTTTCTTAAAAGAAGTGAAAAAACAAAAAACAGTTTTTTTTTTTTTTTAACATTGTGTTTTTTTCTTGATTCTTGTGCAGCATTATGGCTCAAAATATCATTTTTATACTCCACTTCTTTTAAGAATGTTTTTTGTTGTGTAGTACAACATTTTTTTGCATAAAATTGGGGCTGTCCTTGACTAAAGAAATTCTTTGTCAACTAATGGGGCGTTCCATTTACCTCGGAAATCAGAAGTCGGAGCTGGGAGTGACGTCACACCAGAGTTGACCTCGCTCCAGTACAACAAGTCTGAAAGCTTAATGGGGTTTAATCCAACCAGGTCAGCCATTGTTGGCAATTGTTGTAAGACAGAAGGCTATAAACAGTATATTACTACAGCTTATCTATTGTTGATGCGGTGGAGTAGCCATCTTGGATTTTGAGGTCGGGGGTTGGTGAGGTTCGTCCGACTTTCAGAGTCGGAATTCAGACTTCAGGGGGCGTTCCAGTGGAAATTTCTGACTGGGAACTTGGAAATTCGGACTTCCCAGTTCAAATAGAATGCAACATAACACTCATATGATTTCGTGGACTAATTGATGAGTTGATTTCATCAACAGATCTGTGAAACTGAGTTTCTCCACAAAGAATCACACATAAGCACCACTTTGAATCTTGTACTTACCAGAGATGTGCTCATAAGTTCCTTATAAATAAGTCATTCAGCATGAAAAAAACATAAAAAATGTCTATTTGACGAAAGACATCTTAGTTCACCAAGACCAAAACTATTCAATTATTAACTATTAACTATTATTGTTTTTGTTGAAAACTGGACACACATTGTAGTACTGTTGAAAGGCTCCTTCTAGGGAAGTGTGCATGCAGTCATGTCAAACAGCGGTTCTCAACCTTTTTGAGTCGCGACCCCCCCTGCCCAGCGTAAACAGCTGTTTCTACGCGCCTCCGCATGCTGATTTTGAGTGATTATTGTGAATGTTCTGATTAAAAAATGTGGGCTTAAAAAATAATGCTTTTTTGTGATGTTAGTTTTGTTTAGTTTGAACCGCTAGCTCCTAGGCGTTGTCCAATGTGCTCCAGGCACTGTGGATTTTTAATGCATTTAGTGACTTTTTTTCTCTCCTTCTGACCCACCGGAAATCCCCCATCAGCGGGTGTGCACGCACACTTTGACTCTCACAAACACACTCAATAAAATCTATTCTTAGGCAAATTAAATCACCGGTACAGGCAATGTAATGAAAAAAACATTCCCCAACCTAAAGTAGGTTTTTAACATTTTGAATATGTTGTTTTATTTTTTTCTCCACAACCATCTGGCAACCCCTGGAAATGATCTGGCGACCCCCAGATTGAACAGAAATGTTTTCCACTCATTTTCTTTATGTTCTATTGGCATGAATTTGGAGAGGAGCAGGATAAAACACACAAAGACAAGCAACCACGATTACACCTATATGATCAGATGAGAGTCTCCAGTTCATCTAAGCTTCCTGACTGTGGACTGAGGGAGGGATCTGGCGCAGTTGGAGAAAAGATACAGGGAGAACAATCACTCTCCAATTAAACCCAGAGTCTTTTTGATGTGAAGTGACAGCACAGACAACTGAGGAGACTCAGTAGAATATGGTTTACTTACAGCTCTATGCATCATTTATTTATTATTGTATCATCTACCACTTATTTCACTCAGAGAAAATGAAACATGTCCAAACATAACAGGAGCACAAGGTGCACCAAAAACCTTAGAAAGTATCATAACTATCACCTGATCGTGACCTTAGCACAGGTTTCCAATAACCGTAAAAAACAACAACAACATGGAAATAGAGAGCTTGTCGGACTAGATCGTACTGCTGTTGGGCAGGTTCTTCTGTTTCAGCTCATATGAGACCGTATTTGTTACTTTCCGAAGAAAGATGATGACACAGAGGTGGCGATAACGGCTCTCGTGATTTATAAAGTAGAGTCTCCTCGACGGGTGCAGCGATGTGTTTGACGGATCTGGGGAAAGTTATGCTGGAGTTGTGTTGTCGCTTCCGTCCAGCTTGTCTAATTAGATAATTCACTTGGATGAGCAGCGGAGAAATTAGCAGTTAAGTTGTCTAGTAGTTGTAAATGTACAGTTAAGGTTTATCTCTGAATAAATGCTGCATTAACAGTGGCTTTGTGTTTGCCTGTTGCATATTAAAGGACCAGTGTGTAACATTTAGGGGGATCTATTGGCAGAAATGGAATATAATTTTAATAAGTATGTTTTCTTTATTGTTTAATCATCTGAAACTAAGAATCATTGTGTTTTCGTTACCTTAGAATGAGCGATTTATATCTAAATAAGGAGTGGGTCTTCTTCATGGAGCCGTGTTTCTATAGTAGCCCAGAACGGACAAACCAAACTCTGGCGTTTTCACATTTTTGCATCAACTACCGTAGTTCTGTTACACGCCTGACACACGGGAGTTTCAGTTGTTTGCAATCTTTAACCTCACCGTTAGATGCTTTCAAATCCTACACACTGCACCTTTTAAACTATGAAAATCAAGCCTCCTTCTACATTAATTAACTGTCTTGAACCATGTTTGTCATAACATTAGGTCGGCCTACACAACAGTTTTTTTTAGAACAAGCTATTTAATAGAAATCTATGTGCAGCAGATTGAGAGCTGAAATGTTATTTCAGCAAACTATTTGAAGATGAATTGACACTCCTTTGCCAAGGATTGCATCTTTTCGATGAGCAACCATTGAAATTAACAGCATGGATTTACTTCCAGTTCAGCTTATCCTCATACAACGGTTCGTATGATATCTTACAAAAAGTTATTCCTCATTTTGTGTGCGTTCTCCTACGAATGTCCTACGCAAAAAAATTTAGAAAGATCGTGGTTTCAGTTTAAACTAGAACGGCACTCGGAGAGCGCAGACCTCCGCCAAGGTGCCTGACTTTAAAAACAGAACACAGCTCACAGCAGGTGATACCGTGAGGTGGTCGGCTTATTATTAACACGGTGTGTTTCCGTGTAACGTATCGGCGGATGCCTCTCTCATTCAGCAGCCTTGTTATGTCTGTATAACGTTACACTATATTGTCTCTCATCCCGTCATCTACCGCTTTTTTCTTTCTCACCGCGGACGGACAGCAGCAGCTCCCGCTGCACCTTGGAGTCGCGCTTCACGTCCACACACGTATCTCTCTGCTCTCAGAATGAGGAAGAAGGAAGGAGGCGAGGTCATGCGTCATCAACACGTCATCAGTTACACTGCGCATGTGTTATACCCTGTGGTCTTAATGCTCAGGCTGATCGGATTTCTTATAAAGAATTCCTGAATCCGGATCATGATCCAGATCGCCACCAAAATCAAATGGATTGTTCATTGTGCTACACCCCACCCCTCCAAAAAATTTCATTCAAATCCATAGTGAACTTTTGGAGTAATCCTGCTAACAGACAAACAGACAGACAGACAGACAAACCCTTGGCCTTTGCCTTGAAGGAGGTAATAACTACATTTGAAATACTTTTTTAGATTTGGGCAACAAAACTACTTAGTTAGGTTTCGGAAACTTCGTGGTGTGGGTTAAAATAACACTTTAAGTGGCGTTAATTAGTACGGAAGTTACCTGACAAATAAATCAATCTTGACTTCTGGTTTCCACACGGGAGACGAACAACAGCCTCCTGGGCGAAAGTCAGCCTTTTATATGATCCACCCGTCCACTCCGACCTCCTCCCTACGCAGCGTTTGTCGCTCTTAATACTTCCTGGTTTACGATTTTGTCGATTAAATATGAATTGATTTCGTGGGACATATACAAATTACAGTGCATTACTTTTTGTAGGTAAAGCTACGAATGATGTCTGAGAGCAGCACTGCTGTGTGGCATAACATTAACAGAAAAAGACAACTAAATTGTTAATTGCAATGATTTGCATGACAATTAATCGTCAACTAAAATTCCGGCATTGTGACCACCCTGAAAGGGTTTTTAATATTTAATACCAATGACTCAACAGTTCAGAAGTTGCTTTCTGTTGTGGAACAATCCCCCCCCGGTCCCCCCCTCCACCCACTGGCATTTTCAGCCCACTGATGGATGATGCAGCGAGCGTATTTCAGCTACCAAAGCTAAAACGCACCTCACCCTACGCCAGAAAACGACAGTGACAAAGCAGCATTTTATTACAGTATTTATCAGCGTGTTTTGCATGGTGACATATTACCTCTTAACCTCACATTTTGATTTGATCTCAGCTGCAGTTAGTCAATGACGTTATTGTTTCTGTACCAGGATATACAACTTCTGTCAGCCTCAGGTCTTACTTTTTGCCGGTAGAGGTCGATAGTCGTAAGACTGCTTAATGCAGCTTCAAAGCCTAATGTATACAGCGAGCTTCATCATTTTTCGAAGCGCTGCATATTCTTTTTTTTTTCCACAGACACAAAGTTGGCAACCCTGCAGTGCCAGTGCCCTGTCTGTATGAATAACACATGAAGCTGGTTGCTGTGCTGTTTCCCACGCAAAGCCCTCTGCTGCCGGCTTTCCTCAAGGATCAGCTGCTCATTAGAAGTGTGTTGCTGCTAATTGATCGGCGGCGTCGGGCCTGGATGACCACCCCCCACTCAAACCTCGGCCATGTCGGAGAGGAGATCTCTTTTGTTTTTCCTTTCTCTTATGGAAAAAACTGGCTGAAGCTCCAGCATGAAGCAAGCAGCATGAAGCTTCAGAACTAAAAAGCCACAGAAGCAGACAAACAGGAATAGCTGAAGGCGTCTCTTTCTTCCTCCCTGACGTTGCGTGCACATTCACACTCGCTGCACCTCCCCGGCAGATGCACATTTATTTATTTCTTCCTTCCCTGTGTGCTTTCTAATGCACACAAAGACAAACACACACACATGCTTTTTTTTGTGCTTTGCTTCTACCCACCCACCAGCCCCGCACCTCTTGCCTGTCCCGGCCATCAGTCAGCCTTCCCGCTGCGCCGCCGATGTGACAGAGGAGCCGTCAGAGCGCCTCAGTCGGCGGCTGTGATGCTGAGCCAGAGTGACAGAGCGACAGGGGGAAACGCGCCAAACAAACAGCCAGTAATATTGCCCTGTCCTTTCACTTACAGCTCTCTGTCAACGCCGAGTGCTGACAGAGTGGGAAAAACTACAGACACCCTTTAAAAAACGAACACACATACATATAAATACAGTATACACACACAGCTGTTTGCATTATAATTGGATCATTTCAAAGAAGCTTTTCTTGCTGATGCACATTGAGTGATTTCCCGTAGCTTTTTGTTGCTGCAAAGCGCCGTTTCGCCGAACGCAAAGGATCCACGAATGCCAAAAAACTATATCCCGCCACATTCGGTGTGTGACTTTGCCGTCGTAACCCCCCTCTGAGCCGCTGCCGAGTTATTTACACAGCTTCGGGTGAGGATTATGTCCGCGGGCCCTGATTGTTTTCCATGCATGACTGGCATTAATGTGTCTGGGTTGCTAAACAGGATGGGTGATGCACAGAGACACGGCTGGCTCTTACCTCAATCAGGGCCCGGATGATCTGGGATTACTGGATATCGCATCCATTCATTCCCTATGGGACTGCAGCTTGGTCTGTCTCCAAGACGCCCGCCTAGCGCTACATGCTTATCACTGCCGAGATGGAGCATGTAGCACCTCATAATGTAATAGCTGTGCGTAATGTAATGACTGCACATAGTGTAATAATTTTTAAATGTAATAAAAAGCTCATGATGTAACAATCAGCACATATTGTAAGAAAACCATCAGCACTAATGTAATAACAGTTTTGTGTATGAGTTATTACATTATGAGAAAATTATTACTTTATAAACTGAGAAAAAAAATTGACAAATTAGAACCTTTACAGAGATGAAATGTGAAATATTTGTTCCATACATAATCACCCAGTATATTAAATTCAGCATCATCTCTGTAAAAGGTTCTCATTGGTCCAGGTCACTGGATGTCTTGCAGTCCTGCAATTTTGTCACACATCCAAAGAGGCTTCATCAATCTGCAACTGATTGATGAAAATGTCCCCTAGACAGAAGAGACAGTTGC
The DNA here is from genome assembly GCA_916700995.1 of Hozukius guyotensis. Taxonomy (NCBI): domain Eukaryota; kingdom Metazoa; phylum Chordata; class Actinopteri; order Perciformes; family Sebastidae; genus Hozukius; species Hozukius guyotensis. The sequence continues at coordinate 32,027 of CAKALU010006743.1, read as the reverse complement.
TATAAATGAAGGACTAGAAGACTAGGACATGTAAAACTAGAAGGGTTCCTATGCTTTAATAAGACAGGGAGAGGGCTTTTTTTTTTTATTAAATCATTACACTACTCGCCGGATTTATTACATTAATCAATTTTTTTAAAGTTTATAATGTAATAATTTTCTCATGATGTAATAACTTATTACATTACGCACAAAGCCGTTATCACGCTATGCGCTCAAGGTTTTATTACATTATGAGCTTTTATTACTTTTAACCCTTTGAACTCTGCAATAGAAATGGTCCGCCAGTGCCTACATTGGTATGTAATGTCATTTCTTGGAGTATCTTCAACTGCTTCTTATCCATGAAATCTGCACACAACCTAAGCTAAAAAGTTATAGAAGTCAATAAACCATAATAATTGACAAAAGTATTTTCATAAATATAAAAAAATACAAAAACTGGACATGTTTTTATAGTAAAATAACACAAAACCTATTGATCCAAAATATTTCTAAATGTAGAAACATGTAAAAAATATTTCTTAACACTCTATAAGTTATTTGAACTGTGAACATTTTTTTGTTTTTGAGATCTGCTCATTTTTATGATAATAAGATAATTTTCATACATTCCACATGTAACGTAACTTAATGACGTCATCACAAGATGATGACAGGACAGACAGAAACCTCAGCTTTCTGCTGCAAAAAGAATGAATGTTCTAGCTATTATGTTTTTTTTAATTTTAGATAGATTTAAACAGGATCATGCAAAGAGCCATCCCCGCGGTCGCCTGCGGGGCAATAATCGGCATCATCGTGTTTTGTACCGCATGTAACGTAACGTAATGACGACATCAGGAACGTACGATATGATGACACGAAAGACAGAAGCCTTAACTTTCCACTGCAAAAAGAATGAATGCTCTAGCTGTTTTAGATCAATTTAAACAGGATCATGCAAACGGCCCGCGGGAGGTCCATTTTTAAAGGGTTAAATGATTACATTATGCACAGTGAATACAGAGCAGCTGCAAAAGTCTGTCCTGGGAGAATGTTGGAATGCTTCCGATGTAGTGTATTCCCATATAGTTGCCGTTTGGGGTGAGAAATAGTTATGCATGTTCAGATTTGGCGCAGGGGACGTTACGCATAGTTCTCTCTGCAGGAAGAATCCAGAAGCATTGGCCATATTTGATACACTATGGATTTTAAAGAATCCATGACACATATGCCGACTTACATTTGAATTTACAGTTTCATACACTGCAAAAAATAGTTCTTTACTATGTGCTTCTGCTGCTCCACGGGGCTAATTTTTCTGTTATTTAGGGTACAAAATAATTAAGCAGCGGAGTGCCATTATTGAATTTAATGTGGAAAATCAGTCCCTTTCCTCTCTGAAATAGCCATTGTCTCCTAGTTCTGCAGAACAGTGACAAAAGAGATTAAGAGGCCCTAATTCTCCTCAGAAATCCACTTCAGCCCGACTAGAGAATCTAGCCTCGGGGTTGGAGAAAGCTTTATATCCCTATCGCTAGACTGAGCCCCTCTTAGCTTTTATGTGTCCCCAGCCTCCCCCCCTCCCATTCAGCAATGACAGGTGCATCTGATAGTGTTCACCTGGGGCAAATGAATGGGATTACTTCCTGGACGCCAACTCGGAAGACCTCCTGACCTCCAGACGGACTCGACGGGTTCTCAGACATCTGAGTGCCCGTGAACAACACCATCTCCATACTAATGTAGGATGTGACTGCATAATTCAAGAGACTGCACTCCTCTTGGTCCACTGTTATGTGACCTTTGACCTGGGCACCCGATGTAGCCCCCTACACTGCGTCAACATATCCGGGCACTTTATCTCCCAACTCATCCATTTAAGGCACGTGTTTTTCTTAGGGTTGTCAAAGTTAACGTGATAATAATACGCAAATTCATTTTAACGCCTCTGATTTCTTTAACGCAACTTGCGATTTTTAGGTTGTAGCGAGCTCAAGTTTTAAAGCTAGCTTCATTTAATGGTAAAATTGAGCAGGTTTCTGCTGTGTTGGATCACACGAAACAGATTCAGAGGCCCCTTGAAGATTTTATTGTTGAATTAAATTGAATCCACAGAGGACACATCAAAAAAATGGACCATATGTTGTAGTCGATATCCCAACAGAGTCCCTTTCCTTTGAGAAATGGCAACTTCTAGAAAGGTTGGTCAAGATTAAACTCTCAAATGTTGCCCTGCATAAAAATATAAATTTTAAATATTTCTGAGGTAGCACCGAAACCTGTTTTGTCTTCTAAATAAAAAGTAGTTGTCAGTTAATTTAAACTCAGTTTAATCCAGCAGGCTCAGTCAATAGCTGCTCTGTAGTTAATACCAGGACTCTTAATTACTTCATTTTGTTCCGACGATCATTTTCAGCTCGAGAAAGCGTAGCCACACCTGTGAATCAAAGCGAAACATAACAGACGCCAGTCTGGAAAATTAAAGTAATTATCAGGAAGAATCCTTTAAAGGACAGCACGTTAATTGACTGCGTGGTATTTTTGCTGATAGCTCAATAGTTATATACTATAGGGCTTTCAAAGTTAACGTGTTAATAACACATTAACGCTAATTAGTTTTAACGCCACTAATTTCTTTATGCATTAACGCAACTTACGATTTTTAATTAACCTTTTAAAAAAGATACTGGCATCATATGAAAATAGAAAACCTAAGAAATCCATTGGTACCAACCATGTCAACCAGGAGGTTAAATAACGCTCCAAATGTTGAATTTTTGGAGAGGAAAAACTGTCATGACCATTTTCAAAGGGGTTCCTTGACCTCTGACCTCAAGATATGTGAATGAAAATGGGTTCTATGGGTACCCACGAGTCTCCCCTTTACAGACATGCCCACTTTATGATAATCACATGCAGTTTGGGGCAAGTCATAGTCAAGTCAGCACACTGACACACTGACAGCTGTTGTTGCCTGTTGGGCTGCAGTTTGCCATGTTATGATTTTTTATGCTAAATGCAGTACCTGTGAGGGTTTCTGGACAATATTTATCATTGATTTGTGTTATTAATTCATTTCCAATAATAAATATATACAGCAAGCATATTTGCCCACTCCCATGTTGATAAGAGTATTAAATATGTGACAAATCTCCCTTTAACGTACATGTTGAACAGATAAAAAATGATTCATTTACGATTAGTCGTGATTAACTGTGGAGAAAAGTGCAAGTATGGTCAGTCTTGATTACACTTCCAAGCACAAACAAAGATGACTGCATGCTACAGAGACTCCCGCCGGCTGCTCTCAAAGGTGACACCTGTGTTCGTTGAGTCGGCGATGAATTATTTTCCCCTTAATCAGGACAGAAAAGATGCTGTCCGTCTTCAAATGGGCTGCACGGCCGGTGTCGCCGGCATCGGGGTGAGTCATAAATCACCTCTCAGACTTCGCTGCAAGTATGAATCATGTGTGGGGTGGGGGGGGAGGGGGGACTAACTTGCACGGTGCACAACTCCATGGATGTCCTCATACTCTTTGGGGCTTGTGGCCAGATGGAGCAGTCAACAGGTAGTTAATTTGCCCTTCGGCTGTGGCGGTCGGACACCTACAGGAGATGAAGCAGCTACTGGGCAGCCTGCAGCTAAATCCACCCCCCGCCCCTTCATTCCTCCGTTGTCCCAGGACCTATGGAGTTCAAGACTGTGACCAAAGAGAGTAATCCCATTTCAGAGCACCACATTTGGGTCCAGATGTATTTATGTGTTTCATCTCTCTGAGAGTGAGTGATTCATTTTGTTGTGTCGGGGCTCTCTGCCTGAATAAAGCATTAGCTGGCAGGTTAGCCTAATGCAATGCTCCCTCCTGGAACTTCACTCTGTGATAGCCTAAGGGTGCAAACATAAGTGGATTAGAAAACACACACACTGAGAATCCACTGTCTGTTTTATAAAACCCGCACGTCCCGGCGTCTCCAGCTCGCCCTCCCCTCCCCTCCCCTTCCTTCTTCTTCTTTCCTTAATACACAACCAAAGCACTTCGCAAACAAACACATGCATAAGCATGAAAAACCCCACATGCTGGAGCATCATTCCGGGGCGATGCGTCGGCGGGTGGCCTCGCGAGGAGGATCTCAAACCTCCTGCTCAAATCGAGCCGTGACGCTAACGCGAGGTGAAGTGTTATGCGGCACGGCCACCCGGTCTTGAGGCTCGCGCCGTCTGCGGGGTGGCGCAGCACCCAAACTGTGCGACTGCGGACAGCGGGTACAACCTCGAAGCAAGGCAGCGGGAGAGAGCGAAGACCCAGAGATAATGATGCAGCGCGTGTTGCTTCCATTTTTTTCTTTCCCCCCCCTTTGCCATCGTTATGCAGCCCGCCTCGTGGCCTTTTCCACAGGCAGGCCATTAGTGGGATGTGATGGCGTCCAAATCTTTCTTCAAGTGACAAACATGATTTAATTCCACCGCGTGTTGTATCTCCATTTGAAGAAAGGACATTGTCTTGTGCCCAGCACGGGGATGCATCATTACAGAGCGAAATGTCCTCTTTCTCCTTCACAGAGTTTCCAGCAAGGTCCCAGGGGTCCTTGTGTTGTCTGCATTAGATAACAGATACAGTATTCCTCCAATACACACCAAGAAACAACATTCATTACTTCACTATCGACGCTGTGTGTACTGTAGGGCCCCGTGTGTGTGTGTATTAATATGTGAGGGGGAGGAGGTGGCTTGCTTTTGTTCCGGCGTCGCCTGAGCTGAGTGTCTTCAGACAGCGTTAGACAATGTAGGCATGACAGGGGCTTCACTTAATTCATTGACCTCATTCCTTGATCTTGTTTATTTGTGTTCTTCTGGCTGCTTAGCGGGCCGCTCTAATGATGGCGGGCAGCTAGTGCCGCACAGCGGCTCAAGCTTCTGCCGCTCAGAGGGTGTACGTGCCTTACTTTGAGACGCAGAGAGATGAAGGAGAAGGAGATGGCAGAGGGTTATTAAATTATTTCAAACATTATTCCTCATTCTTAGCGGAGAGCGACTACACAGAAAAAGCGAGGGAGTAATAGACTTTTAAACCAACTCTGTGAATGGCTGATTTAATGCCTGTATGTCAGAACACTAAATCAATACTGTGCCCCACCTGCAGGCTCCCGTACAGCAGCTCCTATAGGATATCCATAAATTGAGTGGATGATGGCGGCCAAGTCAAAGCCACCTACTCCCGTTAAGCCCCATCATGAGGAGGGACAGGTATAGGTCACATTGTCCAAGGGCTGACAGAGATTAATTGAGGCCGTGTGACTTTGCACACCGACGGGGCCTCGGGGGGGCGTCGCTGTCCCTGCCCTTAAATAACCCCGCGGTGCCCAGCCACCTTGCCGACAGTAACAGGTGAATATTTTATGAACCGCGGGGATTTGAGAGCAACCGCTAACGATTTTTTTTTTTAGGTGCCAGCTAATGGCCTCAGATGTGAGATAGGAGAAGGGATTGGAGTTTACTTTAGCTTCAACTCGATTTGAAGATATGACAGAGGCTGTGAGTGTCGCGTTAGTCTGCCCCGGCTCTTAAGGGAAGGCCAAACTTATGAGAGAGCGACTGCAGTTAAACCCCAGTAGGGAAGTGTGGATTTAAAGGGAAGGCGCAGATGGCTACGCTGGAAGGAAATGCAATGACAAACTGCAATGGAGACTCTAGCTGTCATTTGTTTTTTCAAATCTTCAGCTGCCTGGGACTCCGTCGCCGTCTGCTAATGTCAACCTGTCTGGCTGCGACAAACGCTCGAGTTAAACCGTTTTTTATGCCTGGGCCTGTTTTATTGTTTGTGGCTACAAAGCATGCAGGGCTTTCATAATTGGAGCGGTGATTCTCACGTCGCCAGCTCATCTCTGAATAGCTCCATTCCCCTACACAAACACACACACACACATACATACACTGCATGGTTACACTTCTGAAGATGTACAGTACACCTCTTAAAATGGTAATGCTCAAGATTTATTTTCCTTTATGTCTCCATCATATTGTTTTTGTTTTTGACGGCATTTCTTAGAGATCACCTGTCAATCAAGTAATGGGTTCTTAGATTTTCCCTCTTGATGTGTCTTTAGGTGGAACTTTAAAGGATAATTGCGGTTTATTACAACTTGGGTCTTCATTTTGTAGTTTAGGCTGAGATCTTGGATCTGAGAGAGCAGAGACACAAGCAGTCAGTCAATCAATCAGAGTTTTGTAGGCAGCAACCTCTGGATCTGAGAAGTGAAGCCAATGCTGAAGTGCCTTAAACCTGCATTCTTTCTAACAGCCAGTAGGGGGCGACTCCTCTGGTTGCAAAAAGAAGTCTGATTGTATAGAAGTCTATGAGAAACTTGATTTATTACTTCCGTAAACATTGTAAACATGAGTTTATGGTCTCAATTGCTAGTTTCCAGTCTTCTTCAATACAGCATGATTAGGGGTAGGGAAAAAAACTTTTAATTCTTCAATTATGGTCCCATTTAGAGACATATAGACCATGAAGCAGGGGATGCTTTAGGGCATGGCTACCTTGTGATTGGCAGGTCGCTACCATAGAGTGACTACATCCACTTACTGTATATATTAGGGCTGTCAAAGTTAACGCGATAATAACACGCCACTAATTTCTTTAATGTATTAGCGCAATCAATCTCTCGGAGGTTAGATCGGGCTCAGTTTTAAAGCTACAGTAAAGATACTGGCATTATATGAAACTACGAAACCTAAGGAATCCACTGGTACCAACCATGTGATACTAGCTTGTCACGAAGGAGGTTAAATAACACTCCGAACTTGCGCTAAATTTTGGCGAGGGAAAAACTGGCATGGCCATTTTCAGCACACTGACAGCTGTTGTTCCCTGTTGGGCTTGAGTTTGCCATGTTATGATTTGAGCATCTGTTTTATGCTAAATGCAGTACCTGTGAGGGTTTCTGGACAATATTTGTCATTGTTTGGTGTTGTTAATTGATTTCCAATAATAAATATATACATACATTTGCATAAAGCAGCATATTTGTCCACTCCCATGTTGATAAGAGTATTTAATACGTGACAAATCTCCCTTTAAGGTACATTTTGAACAGATGAAAAATGTGTGATTGGTTAAATATTTTAATTGATTGACAGCCCTAATAGATATACACTCTCTGGCTTTGAACAATCCTGTAGGATAGCCAAACTTGGAAGAGAAAACGAAGCCAACATTACCCAAACTGCCTCACTGCATGTGGTTCTCGTCTCTCACAGTCTTCATGTGCAATGAGACCACCGTTTCCAATGTGCTCACATTTGGTTTTTACTTGAAAATAAAGTGGTTTGGATCATGAATTTGATGACTTCAGACTTGACAACATCAAGTGTAATACAGCAGAATTATCCCATAACCTGTGTGTGCTTTATCACTGCGCAGCTACAATTACACACTTCTATTTCTTTCAAACAAACCATAACACTAAAATGCATCGCTTCCTCTGCGACGGAAGCTTTTTTCCCGGGAAATAAGCAACCAGACGGCGAGTGTTTAGAGAGAAACATTGTTACCTTAATGAACCCGCTGTGAGCAATCTGAGCCCACCTTGATTTGGCTCACAGGTTTTTATTGAGCTCCATAAATGTTTGGACAGAGGCTGCTCTTTTACTTTTCCCGCCCCTGTGCTGTTATTAGTCTGGAAAATGAAATGACACAGTAACTAGGAGCCACGGATTGTTTGCTTCGTTTAGGAGCCCTTTTTTTAAGCATCGGCCCCGATCAATAGTTACACATCCTGCTCGACACTGTTGTCACCGCGAAGAGAAACTTGTTAAAATATACGGCGGATTATCACCTGTGTTTATGTGTTAGCGTGTGTGCGCTTTCACATCTCTTTGATGAAGGTCTCGCACGCTCTCGTCTAGGTGAGGATGTGCGCATATGTGCCACCAAACAGTGTGCGTTCTCACATTTCTGCATGTGTTTGCACACTGCGGTTGGGTAAGTGTGTGTGTGTGTGTGTGTGTGTGTGTGTGTGTGATCCCATCTGTCTGTGTTTGAATAAATGCATGCTTTTTCAAACTGCTCTCCATAAACGTCAGAGCAGAGTACATCAAAAGGCCCATTGCATCCCCGCCCCCCCCCCTAGGCCATTTCACCTACCTGGTGAAATTGCGTACCCCCTAAATCTCAGCGCCCGCTGCTCCATTCAGAGTAAATTACCTTTTGTACACAAAGATGTGACATGTCGTTGCATGAAAAACATCTCGGGTTTCATCACTCTTTTCCGACATCTCAGACGCTCATCCTCGCTCCTCTCTTTTCCTGTTATTTTCAACACTCATTTCCGTTCTGATGAGCCCGCGGGGTGACGAAACCCGCGAGAGGAAAGCAGGGTGGGAGGGGGGTTTTGTGTGTCGTCTAGACGCGGCGGTTTACAGCTGGGATGGGAGAGGGTGGGGTTGGGATAATTCCTGCACCGTGGGAGGTACGAGGAGAGGAAGGCTCTGCTAGGTTTGCAGAGGTTTGTGGGGGGTAAATGGAGATAATTAGAGACATTTTGAGGCGCAGAGGGGGGGCCGAATCATCTGAGGCCTCTCCTCCATCCCCTTCACACACGTGTATGATGAGATGGGGCTGTTTGCTGCACAAAAACTGCAGTTTTTAAATGGCAGCAATGCAAATGCAAATAACCCCGTGAAGAGAAACACCTGCATCCTTGTGTGGCTGCTGTTCGCCTCCACTTCACGTGTGACTAATTACAGTTTGTGACTGAAGAAGAATGCTGCAGTGATGACGATAAGGAAGTCGGTGAGGACGCCTCTCCTCCACTAGGGGCGCTAGTGTGCACTCCCGGGGGGGAAAATACAGATTGCTTTTTTGAAAAATGAACGGAGAAAAAGAAGACACTGATGCTGCATTTAGTGAGGACACTGTAAACAGCAGCGTCTTGCTAACGAAACACTTAACGTCAGCTTTCAGGTGGTGGTGCAAATTACTTTTAAATAACTTTCTGGTTGGTGTCACCAACGAGAGTATAGTCGAGTGTCGGGGAAAGATATGTTTCAAATTAGTTTCTAATTAAACCAACAGCCAGCTCTACGAGGCGGCTGTGCAGGGATTTGTATAGCGTTTTTTCCTGACTCATGTAAGTCTAAATCCAACTAACCCCAATAGGAGACCAATGTGTCTCCCGTTACACCGACAGTGAACCTGTGAGAACAAGATGGGCTTCAGATTTGACTGATTACTATCATCTGTCTTTGCTCAATGAACTTCCCTGGCCAAGAATCTTTCCATTTAGTATCGAACACGTCGTTTTGCTGTCTTTGGTAGTGTTAAAGCGCTGCGTTTATTGCCCCCATGTGAAACGGATGAATCCAACTTAAGTTCTGCTTAGAGCTGCAACTAACTATTATTTCCATTATTGATTAATCTGCCGTCAGAGAAATAGTGACAAATGCCTTTTACATTTTTGCCCATCTGAACTTGATCATATTTTGTGTTTTCGTTGGCTTAGAATGAGCCCGTCATATCTACATAGGGAGCGAGTCCTCTTCACGGAGTCCGCTGTGTTGCTACGCTATGTTTCTACAGTAGCCCAGAACGGACAAACCAAACACCGGCTCTAGAGAGAACCTTTCACGTTTTTTACGTTACCCAATGGTAGGGATGCACCGATACCACTTTTTTCAGACCAAGTACAAGTACATATTACATTTGGGTACTCGACGATACCGAGTACCGATACGAGTACTTCTCTGTGCCAAAAGACCCTCGTTAACAGCCAGCTGGAGGGTGTGAGCGACACACGGCAGGCTGGGGGGTCCCGCATACGAGGCGGTGCGCCGTGATTGGCTCTAGGTCGGCTTGGAAAGGCTCGGGGCGAAGGTGCTTCCCGGGGCCGTGGCCAAAGTGTCACCAGGGTGGACTGTCCTCAGTGCGCCCCAACCGCGTCGTGCCCCCAGGGCGGGGCTCGGCCTACGTAAAAGGCGTCAGGGGTCTGCGGCGATGTCTGCAACCCACCCGACCCGTCTTGAAACACGGACCAAGGAGTCTAACGCCCACGCGAGTCAGATGGTGCAAGCAAAAAAGTGAGGGCAGGTGCGCGCCGGCTGAGTTGGAATCCCGGCCCCGTGGGGTCGGGCACACCACCGGCCCGTCTCGCCCGCACCGTCGGGGAGGTGGAGCGTGAGCGCGTGCGATAGGACCCAAAAGATGGTGACGAGAGATTTACGTCTCGCTGCCGTAAAGTGGTATCGGTGCTGTTGTATCGGAGCCGTTTTGCGAGTACATGAGCACAGTATCGGACCCGATACCCGATACTGATATCGGTATCAGTGCGTCCCTACCTGAAGGCCATCGAAGTTCTCTGAACTACGTGAAACTGTGAAAAATGCAAAAATGCCGCAAATGCAGATCCCACTGTTCTGATTGCATAAATAGTTAACTTTTTTTACTCAGATTGTATGCATATAGCGGTGTATTCTTTATACTCTTTTACAGTTTTCATAAAAATAGATTTAAAAAATTGCAATATATCCCAATATATTGAATTGTATTCCTTGTATCATGACACGTATCATATCACCAGATTCTTGTCAATACACAGCCCTGCTAACCTCAGTGAAGTGTTTGGTGACAGAGCTGCTTTAAAATCTAAACATGTCCTCAGACGTGTCACCTCAGAAGTTCATGCGGAGTAAATGTTCAAAACGGAGAAACCGCACTTCACTCGCGGTCGCTACAGAGCACTACAAACAATACTGAAACACTCCTGTGTTGTTGTTTTTAACCGTCTTTCCGACAGATATTCCCACATGACTCGAACGCGGCTTAACTGTGTTCCTTTCTTTCTTCTTCACTTCCCGTCTTCTCCGGCGTTATTGTCTCTCGCTTTAGACATTCTCACCTCTTAAGCTCACTTGAGTCTTCCTGTCGCAGCTCTCTTGAGCACATACCCAGACTGTCATACAGCCACACTCTCGTCCTGTGTGTGAGAGACGGCCTGAGGTGGTGTTTATCATCAGTTCAGATGATAAATCCAGTCATCTGTTTGTCTTCTTGGCTCCTCCCTGGTGTTTTGCATCACATATCATCATATATTACTTGCATATTGTCAATTCCCTGTACATGTGCGCCGTCCATCTGGAGTTTGGATCATGTGATCGACCTGCTAAACCTCATTTACAAATCTGCATTTCCTTTACATTAAACCAACATGGTCTCAAGTGAATTTCTGTGAAGATCCACCTGTTTTTAACAGAGTGAATATGGCGTATTAGTGGATTAGCTTTCGCCTGGGTGGTAGAGGTTTGTTTCTTTCTCTTGTCTTCTATTTCATGAGCCGTCTATGCTCTACATTCATTGACACCAACCTTTTTTTTTGTAGCATTAGCAGATGTGATCACAGATTCTGAGACATATGGGACTCATTACATGGGTACAGATTTGATTTTGCACGTGTATTACACGGCCGAATCTGTGAAACGTTTAAAATATGTGTTCTTCTGTAGTGTCAAAATGTGCATTTGACACATTTTGTGCATCATCCATAAACGGTAAGCTTTTACTGGTCCCTAGTTTCCTAGAAATTGACTGATATCTAACTGTAATTTCTTAAGAAGTTTCTGAAAAAAGAATATGTAATCTATTGTTAATAAATGCAAGGAACAAGGACACACTGTTCATTTGGTGCCAAATCCAATCAATTTGCAGCATAACCTTTTCTCATCTAAGAACTGGATTTTAGTGCACATGAGGTCATATAAGTGTAAGATACACATACAAATATTCATATGTAGGGCTGAGCGACTTGGACAAAATGTTCTTTGTAAAGGATAATGTACAGCCAGCCGGTCATTGTTGTGAAATAAACCACTTTGTGTCGGGGTCCACCGAAGCGAAGCGGAGGGGTGTCTCATAGCCCTTAATGGGTTTATTTCACAACAATGACCCGCTAGCTGTACATTATCCCGTTAATTACACAGCTACTTACTTAAGAAATCAATAATTTGACACAAAAATGGTCCTCAGACATCAGAACTGCGCCCATAGCAACGGTCTGCTATAAAGAAATAACAGACCACAGGACGTCCTGAATGACCAATCAGAATCGAGCATTCCACAGAGCCGTGTAAAAGTATGATATAGATCATTTCATATCTTGATAACGATATATATCACAACATAACATGTTTTTTTTCTGGTAATTCAATAAATAAATAGTCTATATGCAATGATATCACATGGTAAAGCCTATATTTGTATACTCCTGTGTGAATTAAAAAAATACAAATCACATTGAGTGGTAATGTATAAACCGCAATCTTCAAATGATGATTCCCTCAAAATATTTTGCATCGGATTTTCTGATAAATTTGTTAAAAAATAAATAATAAATTATCAATTTAGACGACATAATTGTGTATCACGATATCTTGATATACGATTTCATCACCATTGATTCCATTGAAAGACGATAAATTATCATATTGAAATATCGCTCAGCCCTAATATATATATAATATATGGGATCTGTAAAATACAGCATCTCTTAAATGTAAAAAAAAATATGTAAATTATTTTAGATCATATCTTTCATAAACTTACCCTCATATTTTTTCAGATATTTTGTGAATCTTGTCTGTTTGTCTCACCAGAGCCTCATAATGCAGTAATATTGTTCTCCTATGTATGTAACTCATAAGACATTGTTGGCTGCATTATGAATAAAATCGTCCCTATTCATATCCTCATTCTTACTTTATATCTATTCTATTCTGTTTCTAGTTTTTCTCCTTTGGTATTTTGTCGCCGCAACAGTTGAATTTCCTCAGGGCGATCATGAATGTTTCATTTCATCTCATGTCATCCTGCTCTCTTCTTTTCCTCAAAGTTATCTGCTGCATTCTTTTAGTCTGCAAAGACTGAGCTGCAGTACAATGCTGCTGCTTCAGAGCCGGCACCCGCTGTGCTCTCAGATCATCATGATGCTGGGTTTCTTTCTGACAAAGCAAGGGGTTTGGGCCCGAAGGCTCAGTGATCCTGAGGGGGGAATAGTTTCAGCAATAAACTACTTTACTACAGCGAAGCAAAAAAATGTATGTACTGTATGTGTGAGGCTGCAGCTTCTAAACAGGCTCAGACAACACTTATAAAATGCTTTTCTGTCCATTCAAGATGTTCAAATAGCATCAGTCATATCACAAATATCAGCAGTAGCACATTAAGACTATTTGTATGACATGAAAAATTAAACATTAAAGGGGCACTCCGCTGATATTCCACATGAAGAGCGGTTTACTTGTCATGTTACCTGCTACTCAGCCTGTAAAAACAGCTGTATAATGTCCTCTGTGGCTCTGTGGGAGCTTTGACTCTCTGCCCGAACCAGGGTCTGAAAAGTGAAGCCAATGCAGAAGTGCCTTACTTCTGGTTGCAAGAACCAAGATGGCGACAGCCAAAAACCAAGATGGCGACAGCCAAAAACCAAGATGGTGACGATCAAAATGCCAAACTCAAGGCTTCAAAACAGCAGTTCACAAACCAATGGGCGACGTCACGGTGACGTCACGGTGACTACGTCCACTTCTTATATACTGTCTATGGCCCGAACCCGATCGGTTCCGACCCGCTGGTTTCGGGCAGAGCCGGGCTTTAATTTCTCAAAACTGAATTGGGTCTTGTTTGCGCTAATTTTCCAGTGTTTCTTTTCATTTCTGCTATTCGTACGCTGGCCCCTTTTTATTTTCAGTTGAGCAGCAGGAATGCTTTGTGTTATAATCAATCACCAACTGTGATGCATAATTTGAATATCGACATTTGACTATTGTCTTGTTGACTTTGTGACCGGTCCGTCCTCCACACAGTGATTGCCTCATTGACATTATGGTTCTTATGGCATTTGATTTAAATGCAAATCGGTACTTTAGCTTTTCGCTTTGACATCAAATCCTCCGCCATCGTCTTGTCTGACAACTCTCTCTCGTCCCGTGATAAGTGTGTGAAATCAGACTCCCTGCTACTCTGTGCTGAGACTCAATACGGAGCACACACTTGGACTTTCAGTTTGTAGCGTCCGTCATCCGACTATGTATTGATAACACGTCGCTGATATGCAAAAATGAACTAAATGGGTTTTATTTCTATATAAAAAAAAAAGCAAAACGACAGTGGGGGGCGGTGGGCAAATAATGTAATCAATGTATGCCTAAACACCATTAAACACTGGTAACACCAACTAGCGAGCCTTTTTTTAGGTGTCTAAAATATGTTTTGTAGTTCCCCCCCGTCCACAGCAGTACATTACTTTGCTGCTGTGCTGGTTGCTGTGCATCCCGACCGTCATCTACTGTAGGTAATACACTGACTATGGATAAGCACCTCATACAACCCAACTTCAAAACACCCGAACTATCCCTTTAACGGCCTATAGCTCTATAGTCCACGGGGTTGATGGGCTCTATATCACTATACTGCATGACTTTCATTGAAAAAGTAAATAGCAACCCCCCCCACACACACACACACACACATTTCCCAGTCAAAACAACCACTTCATTTTGTCATTGAGAAGCTGCAGTCTGAAAATCTCATCATATGACATTTCATCCTGAAATGAGATATTCAGCGTTTGAAAAAGCGAAATGCTTTTGCTCTTACAAAACGACTGCTGGGATGAATGTAACAACATCATTAAAATCTGAATATTTAGACTTTAATAGGACCAAGTGAACACATATATACTGTATATATTGGAACAATATGATGAGAGCAAGTTAATGATTCCCAAGTAATGCTCCTTTTTTCTCTGGACCTACTGGGAAATACTCGACGATGCCCGGAACAACACAGGATGTTTTTGCAGGCCCAAATGCATATTTGTGTGTTTCTACTCGCAGCAGGTATAAGACTTAATCCTCCCTCGCTGTTTTACTCATTAAATTTGCCATTTCATGTCATTTAGCCCAGGGAGAGGAGCACCTAATGATTGTTTCTGAAAACAATTTACAAAAGACAGATTGTCCTGATATAAGAAAGAATATTTATCCCCAATATGTAAAGAACAGCCCCGAGGCTGGCGTTTATCTCGCTCCGTGCATTATGTCGCTGCTTCTTTTCCCTGCAAAAATGAAAGTAGTTTCACTTTGTGTGTGAGAGGTGTGAAGAAAGCCTGATAAAGCAAACACTTCCTTGTTCTCCTTTCATGCTTATTTGTACAGACTGCAGCTTTACAAAACAACTTTTCTTTTTTTTCTTTTTGCCCCAATCCATTTCCTTTTGAGTGAAGCCAAGAAAGCGGTCAGTGGCTTCAGTGGAACCAGTGCTGAGGGGGTTTGGGCTCATTAGCCTCTGGGAGACTTTGTGCTAATGCTCTTTTTCATTATTCTCCAAGATTATCAAAAGCTACTCGGCTTGTTTCATCGCCGCCGTGTCTTCGTGTTCACTTACAGATACAGATAGAGCCCCTCTCTAATAAATAGGGTCTGCACAAACACTGGCTGACTGGCTTGACTTTGTTTTCTCTGTCAGCAGTCACTCAGAGATGAGAGAGAAAGAGAGGGAGAGCTGAGGGAGAGAGAGGCTGATAAACCAGATGAAAGCTGTTGGAAGAAAAGAGGGAAATGGACGCATAAACTGCTCTTGAAAGAAAATGTTACGATTAGTAATGTGCCTCCATGTGGTGATTAAGAGGACCCGGGAGTGGTGGGAAGCTCAGGGGTTAGTTTTGTAGGAGCGAGGGATCAAGGCCAGATTGACAGCTCCCCAATTCCCCGTCACCCCGACTCATTTCCTCAATGGTTCAGCACTCCTGACTGCCCCCCCCTACCCACGACACACACTCACAGACACACTCTGCTACACAGAAAGCCAACGCTCATTATCACCCATGAGCGCTCTGCAGGGTTTCGAGGGTCCTTTCTATACTCCATGCTCCAGTGTCTGAGTGAAACCATCTGCTCGCGGCTCCTCCGACTCGGTACGGGTTTATTGGGGCTTCTCTGATGCTCCTCGGCTCTTAATGGTGGAAAGGTAAAAGTGGGATGACATGCTAATCTTGTCACTGCAACTCATGTGTTTAGATAGTTAGGAAAAAAAGATGTGATGGCTCAAGTTCATAATGTGAACTGATGCTGTTAATGCAAGAGGAGTAGGGAGGCGAAGTCCCGCCCCCTTCCGGTGGACCCCATGGGACCTTATTTCGGGAAAAAAACAATGGGCATTTGTTAGGGATGCACCGATACCACTTTTTTTCAGACCGAGTACAAGTACAAGTACGATACGAGTACTTCTCTGTGCCAAAAGACCCTCGTTAACAGCCAGCTGGAGGGTGTGAGCGACACGAGGCATACGAGGCGGTGCACCGTGACCGGCTCTAGGTCTGCTTGGAAAGGCTTGGGGCGGAGGTGGCTCGCGGCCGCAGCTTTACAGCGCTCCCTGCCTGGACCTCGCCACACCGTGGACAAAGGGCTCGCTGCGCCCTCTCTCCCCGCCGGGGAGGGACCCCTGCTCCCGGTGCGACAGTCGACCGGGGCGGACTGTCCTCAGTGCGCCCCGACCGCGTCGTGCCGCCAGGGCGGGGATTAGGCCCACGTTAAAGTCGCCAGACGTCTGCGGCGATGTTGGCAACCCACCCGACCCGTCTTGAAACACGGACCAAGGACTCTAACGCACGCGCGAGTCAGAGGGTGCAAGCAAAACCCCGTGGCGCAATGAAAGTGAGGGCCGGCGTGCGCCGGCTGAGGTGAGGTCCCGGCCCCGCGGGTCGGGCGCACCACCGACCCGTCTCGCTCGCACCGTCGGGGAGGTGGAGTGAAAGTAAAGTGGTATCGGTGCCGTTGTATCGGAGCCGTTTTGCGAGTACGAGTACGAGTACATGAGCACAGTATCGGACCCGATACCCAATACTGGTATCGGTGCATCCCTAGCGTTTGTTTTTGGGATGACAGTCTGTCGGACAAATGGGCTTTCGGCCCAATGGTACATTTTTTTTTTTATTGGGGTTTTCGGAACAATGAGCCGTCCCCTACTTCACTACATCTCTGAGGGGAATATTGTACTTTTCAATTTCACTATTACCCAATTATTGGACAGCTTTAGTCACTTACTTCACTAAGTTACTTAAGTTAAGATTTTTCCACTCAAAACATATGAAGAGCTTATAAAATATAATGATTTGTTATAAATTAGACTAGCCAACAGAATATACAAGTAAAGCTGAAATGATTCAGTCAATTATTCAATGAGAAAATGAATTGGCAACTATTTTTGATAATTTTTTAATACAAAGATGCCAAACATTTCATGGTTCCAGCTTCTCAGATGTGAGGATTTGTTGCATTTCCTATTTGTTTTTAATAATTTAGAGGTTTGGACGGTTGGTTGGACAAAACAAACATTGTGAACATTTGGGCTCTGGGTCATTGTGACATCATTTCTTACTATTTTCAGAATTTTTACAAATTAAACAATCAATCGATTATTCAAAAAATAATCAGTTGATCGGTACTTTTACTTTTAATAGTTGTAGGTACATTTTTCTGATTATATTTCTATACTTTTACTCAAGTAACATCTTCAGTGCGTGGCTTTTATCTGTAACAGAGTATTTTTTACGGTGTGGTATTTGTACTTTTACTTAAGTAAAGGATCGGAATACTTCCTCCACCTCTGGTTATATATTAAAGTATATTAAAGCTAGTTAAGTAGCTACAGGTGAGGGAGGTCAAATCAAGAATCGTTCAAGTGTCATTTCACCCAAATCACAAAAAAACAAAAAATAAATTTTATCATTTACCCTCAATGATATTTGATAGTTTCTGGTTTTGTATTTATTTTTTACAGAAGTTTTGAGATAGTAAATATTCTGCTTCCATCACAATACATTGTTGACAAATGAAATTGCTCAAATTATTATAACATATTTTTCCAGAAACAATGTTCCGATTAATCAATATAACCCACCTTGCTCAGTGTTTATAGTTTTTATTGGGACTATTTCTTTGGTAGAAAGTAGTTTAATAAAAATTGTTCACATAAAGTCTAGGTCCACATGTAATATGTGCCCCCTGGACAGGACATCTGATCCGACCCTGGCATTATCAACACTACAAAAACATTCTTCACTTCCTATTTAATTACAGCAGCTCTATAAGGCTAATGTGTTTCTCCCAGGCGGCAGCTTGATATAATGTTAAGACTGTATGAGGCGCGAGAGCCAATCTGATCCCCCGTTAAGAGGTTGGGTCTTTAATGGGAGGTCACTGTCTGCGTTCTGCCCACTGACACAGACAACCTGAGCAATAGAAGATCTTTTCTTACGCTCCCTGCAAAGGGCTCAGTGTTGGCAAGATGCCCACTGCTTCACCTTGAAAGGACACGGGGTTAGCTCTGTGTAGATAGAAGAACGGTGTAGCGCCAGTGTGGGAACAGTTTTCTTTGTCATTCCTTTTGTCTTCATGTACACCCATTTCGAATGTTATCATCTGATTAATTGGTCGTTATCAGTCATTATTATTACAATTCTAATGCATCAGATGCACCAAACTGCGAAAAGCGAAACTTAAAAACAAAACGTTCTAACATTCAAACAACAAAACCACTTAGTTTAGTCTAGGGATTAAAATAACTATGTTTCAAAAGTAAAAGTGAAACTTAACGTTGTGAAAACAAAGAAATCAACACGTTGGTTTTGGGTGCAAGTCCTGTGTTTTGTATCCCATCCATTGTTCCTAACAGAGTTGTATAGTGTTTATACTACACTACCTGACTTCCGACTCTGCTCCTGTAAGTATTACGGTCGCTTTTTTCGGTGATCGACTAAGTCAATCGATGATAAAAACCTACTAGTGGGTGTAGCAGGCCCCTTCTGAACCACATCTATGAGACTGATAACCATCATAGACTGTATAGAAGAAGTGGACGTAGTCACCGTGATGTCACCCATTGGTTTGTGGACTACAGTTTTGAAGCCTCGAGTTCGGCATTTTGGCCGTCGCCATCTTGGTTTTTTTGCAACCAGATGTGACACAAGAGGGTGGAGCTTAGTACAACTGAACGCTGAATAAGACATTTTCAGTCAACCAAAAAAGTTAATTAACTTTCATGAACTGAAAACACACTGTGAAAGGGTTAAAGTTCTGTCAATCACAAGGTAGCCACGCCCTAAAGCATACCCTGCTTTGCGGTCTATTTGACTCTGAATGGGACCATAATTTACTAAATGAACATCATGCTGTATTGAAGAAGACTTGAAACTATCGATTGAGACCATAAACTCATGTTTACGATGTTTACTGAGGTAATAAATCAAGTGAGAAGTAGGCTCATTTTCTCATAGACTTCTATACAATCAGACTTCTTTTTGCAACCAGAGGAGTCGCCCCCTGCTGGATGTTAGAAAGAATGCAATTTAAGGCACTTCTGCATTGGCTTCACTTTTCAGACCCGCAGGTAGCCCACTGATAACGCCCATTTAATGGGCTGACAACATTCAAACCGGGTGTCCTGTAATTCTTAATTTTTTATTGGAAATATTCTTACTTAAAAAGACTCAGAGTGTAACTGTCAGATGATGGGCCAAACATTTTTATCCACATGCAGCAACAAAAATCTAGTTATAAGTTTGGACATACAATTGTTAAAATTAGAAGGTGAGAAATGGTTTATTGTATTGTCCTTAGGAAGCATGAACCATACAGCACACTGTGACTCTGTGAACGTGTCCTGATTGAATATCAGTTTAAGGTTGGACCTTAATTTCCTTCTATTTTCGAGCTGTTGGCCCACCTTGTTATTGGGTGTATGTCCCGTGTTATAAAGGCCAGATGCCAAGTGGTACTAAATGAAGAACAAACTGATGCGTTGGCTCGGCGGCCCAGCCTGGATGCTGCTCCTTGTAAAATATTGGCAGCTGTTTTGAGTGTGTGAATGTTGAATGAGGATGGGATGTGCTGTCAGGTGGGCCTCAGTGGTCCGGTCCGAGTGATGGATGGCGAGCTTTAAAATATTATCTGAACAGCAGCTTTAGTGTCATAATGGATATTACCACGTCATAAACTTTCATTCCTTGTTTAATGCTCCGAAGACAGACACATAAGCTTCTGCGCATGCCTGCACCGATGCCCATGTGAATGGTGCGCCGCGTGTCCGTACGCACAGACTTCATCAACGTGCACACACGCTCACACACGGGCTCTAGTTAACCTCTGCAGAGTCCCAGTTGTTCTTTAACTCAGCATCCATGGCCATGTGGGCTGTGAGCACTGGCCTCTATATTGGCTACTATTAATATGCAGCACAAATTCCCAGCCCTTGTAATTCTTTACCCTTGCTCTGCAATCTTTTAACTCCTCCCCGGTGACTCGACAGGCCTTCACATCAGATCTCTGCTTCTGTATGACCACGAATAAGCACCTAATTATCAGCTTATATTGCCCCGTGAAGGAGGTTATCATCCGTCATCAAGGCGGGCGGGCGGCGCAGTGTGTCGGGAGGGGGGGGTGGGACGTCGGGCTGACATTGTCGTCCCCGTTGTGGTTTCTGAGGGCCCTTGTGAAGGTGTCAAGGCCGGCCCACTGAACACAAGAGTGCAAGCGGAGCAGCCCCCCGGCTGCGGTAATTAGAGGCCCTGCCATAGAGCCTATATCTCAGACACATTCGTCTCGCCTCCTCACCCACAGTTGTTTTTGGCACAACATCTCATGAGTGGCTGTCCACGCCGGGCGCAGTTGTTGCATATTTTGTTGCCTGGTGAAGGGCTGTAATCTGTGCTGTATTAATGCCATCTGGGAGGGAAAAAGAGGGTCGAAAAATATTAAGTCATTGAGCTAAAAATGAGTGTAAGATTCAGATAAATCTGCCTCTAATTAACATGTAGGTTAATTAGAAAGTTTTACACATAGCGGCGTTGAATATTGGTAAGTTTTTTAGTGATTCTTGAGGTCGTAAATGAAAATACAATTAAAACAACTCATGTAAGCAAACATAATGGGATGGTTTGGTTTCCGTGAAGAGATACCTGAGGGATCAGACAGCCTTGTGTTTTTTTATTTTTCTTCCAAACGTGAAACAAATAATAATTTTTCAATTTCACTTTCTGTGCACTGTGGAGAATGCATTGTGACTGCATGAGTTTGTTTGGGCCAACGTCTTCTGTAGTGCTGTTGTTGTTTTTTTCTTTCTTGTTCTAACTAAAGCATAAATTGAAAACAATATTTCCCCTGATTTTTTTTTTTTTTTTACATATGATGGATGCAAAATAATAACACAGTTGCCTACTTTTCTATTAATTCTATGGTGTATTAAAGCCGCCCACACATGATCAGCAGTAAAATCGATCTGCGCTGGCTCTGCAATTGTTTTCCTATGGGGAGAGCTATGGAGGACGGAAGCTGCCAAAATCAAAAATAAATAACTCAATAAATAAATTAAATTAAATGTATCAAATATAATAGTAAAATTGTTTCAGCTCTATTCTCTTTACTGAAGAACATGTCAGATGTGAAAACATCTTAAACCAAAGAATATAAAGAAAATAATACAGAAATAAATAAGTTTTGGGATGCACAGGGAAAATTATTGATGAATAAATAAAGAAATATATGAATTAAAGAATTTATGAATACATCTAAAAATACATTTTATATAAAAAAATATATATGCAAAAATAAATAATTAAATTTAAAAATAAATAAAAGGGGAATTTAAATAGGAATATAAATAAATTAATACAAAGGTAAATAAATAAAGAAGCAAATCAAAACAGAAATATATATTTATGTCACAATTTATCAATTAATTGATACCTACATTTATTTTTAATATTATTTTTAGTACATTTAATGGCATATTAATTAATTTATCGAGTCATATATTTATTTTATTTTGGCAGCTTGCGTCCCCCATAGAGTTGGTGTGGCGCACAACCGAAATTGCCAAAGAGTGCTGCGCTCAAAGTTCAAATTATTTCAACTTTGACCTCGGTTGCTGCTGACCTTTCAACATGCAACCAATGAGATAACAGCTGCAACTGTTTTTGTTGCATAGAAACAGTGAATGGCGTTTATACCTGTGCTGCGCTTTGCCTCTGCAAGGCTGTACGCCCTACCTCGCGGTGAGGGAGGAGCATATATCTCATCATGCGAAGACAGCTTCACAGAGACAGTAGCTGCTTTGTGGTGCATGTGTCACAAGTTTACCTGTGTATTGCATCAACATTGGTGAACCCACCTGAAAAGGATCTTTGTTACATCTGTGTAGAGTCATTGTTTATGAAAAGGTTTGAAATACATTTCCAAATGAACATGCTACACAGCTTTGAAGAACAAATGTAGAAGTGTCATTCAGTCAACTAGCCTCTGCTAGATATATGTGTGTGTAAATTACATGTGTTTACAGTGATGGTGATAAATGGGTTAATAGGAGGATAAGACGTTATTTTTATTGGAGTAAAATGGTATTCTCTGTGTCCGACATTACAGGCACGGACGTCTCCTCAGTTGTGTCGAGACAAACGTTTAGACGCCTTTTCTTGTGCTGAGCCACCCAGCAGCACACGCTGTATCTCATTCTGATGAAATATGGTGTTATCTGGCTGTTATTAAATCAGCTGCTACAAACCTGTTAGAGGGGATTTGATATCTTCCAGTTGTAGGAATTGCATTAGGTCATTGAACCGTCAGACATACAGTATGACAGTGGGGTGCTGTGGTTTTATTTTGGATCTCCTCCACATGGTTCTTGTTCTGAACATTTTTCATTCAGGTTATACTGTCCTGAAAACATATCAGGGGACTATTTCATTTCACACACCTCCTTCTTTTCTCTATGGGACTCGTAGCCAACAGCTGGCTGAGTAACAGAATGCCTGGTAGGTTTTCTCCTCAGCTTGACCTTCCCTGTGCTTTAAAGCTTTTAGCCTCGACCTCTGAACCTCTCTCATTTTTTCCCTTGTTCCCTGTTCGCTACGTGATGCTGCTATTATGTTGAAGGGAACATTTGACCTTGGTGAAATCATTACATTTAGCTACACCCTGTCAAAAGAAGAAAACTCTCTCTCTTGTTGTGCTCATAACCTACAGAAACCCTCTTTCTCAATTCAATACTGTTTTCGTCTGGACCACAGAGGGCCAGCCCTACAAACCCAAAAGTGACTGAGTGATGAAGTTGAACGATTGGTCGGCCGGGTGTTGGAGCTTCCTCATTGGCTGTTGCTCTTTCAGAATGAAAAGGCGGGAACAGTCCTTTGTTTACGTTTTCAGGGGTGGCGTATCAGCGGTTCCACTCACCTGCGCCAAGCCCCCAAGAAGAGCGCCGGGGTTTGAAGCAAATTTTCGTAGTGGCCAAACAGCGGTACTACAACTTCCGTGTCCGTCACGTGATGCCATTGGGCCCAAAAATACTTTTTCCCATAGACTTACATTGGGAAAGAGACGTCTGTAAATTAGCGGATAATTTATTTTCGAGGTAAATCAACTTCCCAGTACGAACACTAGAATAGCCCTTATTTAAATCATTAGGTCCTAAAACTTGTATAATGCACTAATAGCTGAAGCCAGAGTTATTTCCCTTCCTCCGTTCATGTGAATGAGACCCAGACCGAGGCAGGGAGGCGGAGTTAAAGGAAACGCTACTGTGCCTGCTCTCTATGGGCCCAGCGGATGCAGAAAATCGCCAGATGATCCAGGTAGTTTATCTCTTGGCAGTTGAGCCACAGACTGGTTTTGACCTTTTTTGAGTCTTGTTTTTCTGATACAACCTTTCTTGGTGTGGCGTGGTAAGACCTGTAGCTTATTGTGTTTAATTTGAGTTAATTATTTCACACATCGTAGATGGATGTTGCAGTCATTTTGTTGCCTCGATGACTCATCCCTACTTGTGCTATTGTTACACTACACTATTCCATAATTGCCACTTCTTTTTCAGCAAAAGCAACACAGTCTCACTTAAATGCTTAAGCAGACTAAAAGAATCTCGTATATGCTCACGCTGCAGCATGATTGAGCGACATTCGTTTCTCATTTAGCTCAACAGTTACAGATGTTGCAGCTTTTTAAAACTATAAGGTGCATGAATATTCATTCAAAGGGGGTAAATGTAATCCATTCATTTGCGGTTATTGGCCCGAAACTTGCTTCGTGCGGCGTCTTTTTGAATAAAGAGGCGCATTTAGAGGCTTTTTTGAAGAGGATGAACACTTTCTACACTTCTTTCTTCCCTTCCCTCTCCCTTCCTTCCTGCTTTTCTTCCCAGAAATTGAGGTTACTCTAAATAACTGCAGGCTTTATTTCCCTGTGTGCTGCAACTAAGCAGCTCAAAAAAAAAAAAAAAAAAAACTCTACTAAAAGATTGAGGCGCAATTATGTCTGCATCTTGGACATTTGGGTAATAATTCTTTATCATAATAATGGACAGCACTCTCTCAGCTAAGCCTCTTATTACGAGTGCTCATTTAAATGTATATGGTGCCGAAGGAAGTGCTGCTTCTAATGTGATGTAAAGCCTCTTGATGCTGAATGCCACTTTGTGTGCTACAGTTCTTCCATGTGCGGCTGAGTGGTGTCACCTTGCGCTGCCACTAGAAAAGATGCTTGATGCATCTTCAGCCCGAGTGGGGTGAAAAATAAAAATAAAAAGTGAGAGCAGAAGACAGAGAGGGGCTTAGAAAAAGGGAGTAAACGATGCCACCGGAAGGAGAGGATCAAGTGTTCCACGGGGCATCTGAATCAAAGCCCTCTCTTCTCTCCTCTGCAGAGCGAGAGGGGAGGTGTGAGCTGTAATTAAGTCGAAGCAAAGGCAGTGCGACTCCCTCCGAGGAGCACTGATCTCTTTCAAAAAGGGGCTCTCATCGCCACGGTTACAGTGCCCTATTATGACTTGAGCATATTGTTTGTGGGCACAAATGGGGAGTGTGCGCACGCTGATTTTCAAGTGCTATTGTGGAAACAGCTGCTTGTGTATTACCTCTAACTTTTGGCTTTCGGAGTGGAAGCGTTTTCTGCATATTCTCAGTACATTAAACTTAGCGACGGTGCCAGGTGGTTCTGTCTTTGGCCTGCAGATGAGGCGGAATTATTTGGCCCTGATGCAACAAGGTGCTCAGAACACAAAATCCTGTTCTGTGGCGACTCAAAAAACATCACTTCCTTGAGACTTTTTAGCAGCACATTCTTGCGACACATTACAGCTGGGTATTGCAATATTTTGGGTATTGCAACCGTTGCCATTGCAATACCTGAGTTTCATATTGGCTTGGTATTAGCTCACCAAAGATACATTGCTGTAGGCCAATAAGTACAAAGAAATTGCACTACATGAATGGGAAACGTACCGTTTGTTTGCAGTAGCAGGTTAAATATTAGTGCGTCCATAGCACTGGAAAGTAAAATGTCACACACAGTACATGCAGTAGGCCTATCTCGGTCACCATTGCTTAAAGGTCCTGCGTGTAGGATTTAGCGGTATCTAGACGCCGACGCAAAAAACGCGCATGTCCCTCTCTAGAGCCATTTGGAGCAGAGCCAGTGCTTAGAGAGTGTGTGTGTGTGTGTGTGTACGTGGGAAGTGAATGGTGAAGCGAGAGAGAGAGAGAGTGGCGGCGACGGGAGAGAGTAACATTATCGACTTCGGCCCAAGCAGGAAAAGTTAACAGTGTTTAGTTTGTCCGTTCTGGGCTACTGTTGAACCATGGCGGTGCAACATAGCGGACTCCGTTGAGAGGGCTTGCTCACTATGTAGATATAAACGGCTCATTCTAAGCTAACAAAAACACAACGATTCTCATTTTCAGGTGATTATACACTAAAGAAAACATACTTATTAATATTATATTCCATTTCTGCCAATAGATCCCCCTAATTGTTACACACTGGTCCTTTAAAGTTACTGTGATGAACTTTAAACTGGTTATGGAACAGTCTCAATTTAATATTAATGCCTCTATATGACCTACATGTGTAAACGAGACCATCAGCAAGAAGAGTCGCTATTTCTATATTCTTAATGCTCGTCATCGGTGCCACCGGGTTGGATTTGGCGCAAAATCTGGCGCCGCGGACAGACCCAGATCCGGCTTCGCTGCCGCCTTCGGCCTGCAGTTGGAGCTCCAGTGGGAGGTGTAGAGCTCCGCGCCCGGCAGCAGCGGTTCCTTCTCCAGCCAAGTGCAGCGTTTCACCCCCGCTGGGAGCCAACACCAACACCGTATTGCTTGGCCCGCTGGAGTGAAGGGAGGCACTGGAGAACCAGAACCAGGACTGCGTGGGGCAGACTGCCAGACCCTGCTGCAGTAAAATGAGAGGTTTTCAAAAGGGACTACCGCTTTTGCCCACAGGGACCGCCAAAATCATCACAAAATCATTTTTATGTTATACAAAATTGGCTGATCTCTATCTCTCTCAAACATCATTATAACATCTCTCTCAAAAAGGCAGTATTAATGGGGCCTTAATGGGGCATTAATGCATAATAGTGCAATAATATATAAAAGTAAAACACTCACAAGGGCCATTTTTCTGAATTATGAGTACTTTTGACCTGACAAAGATCCGAGTAGGATCGAAACGTAGTCAATAAAAATGATGGCATGGAGTAATGTGCGCTGTTCTGAGAGGCTCGCACCTACGCAATGTGTGTTTAATTAATCCTCCTCTACTTTTATGTGACATTTTCAATGCAGGCGTATTTTAATATATTGCAGCATTGCTACTTTTACTTAATTAAAGGATCTGAATACCTCCTCCACCGCTGATCATCTGAAGGCTGGCCCACACTAAAAGATTTTTTTCAAATATTAACAGATGTTGAAAATGTGGGAGACCCCCACACATAACGACATGTTCTGCTCTTAAATTGAACTGTTTTGTTGGTGAGTTGGTGAGCAACGATTTGACCAAAACAACACACACTAACAGATTCATTCATGAACAACGAGCGAAATCTTGCAAAATCTCTCGCGATAGTGTAATAAAAGATGGTGGAAGACGTGCAGAAAGAATTAGCCATGTTAGTTTTTTCACTACTTTGTATTGAAAATTCTCGAAGGATGGAGGGATGAAGTCATGGTTGAATAAACACTTGTGTTGTTGCCACAAATTAACAAGTTTGTCCTCCATTTATGAGCTCCATCTTACTACTACTTCATGCTTCACGTTTTGCATTAGCTCACGCATAAGCCGCGGCCGCCATGACGCCAGTGGTTGTCCCTCCGCTTCAGTCAGCTTGGTTCTCTATTGGCTATCGTTCTTTCCAACGTGACCGCGTCATCGGCTGTCCTCGGGGTTCCTCGGGGTTCCCCAAATATCGAACGTGTTTGATATTTACGATTTGAGATCGGTGCGGCCAGGATGGACTTCCGAGCAAAAAAACACTCTTAACATACCTCTCACCACAGGAATATCTGGAAAGATAATCTTTAGAACCATCAAAAAATCAGGGCTTTGTGGACGGACCCAAAATCGGCTCGATTCCCGTGAAGTGTGTGCCTGGCATTAAAGAACTGTAACTGGTTGAGATCTAAAACAAAATCACAGGCTGCAGGATCCAGTCAGAAAGATAAGAACACTCTTTGGATCTGGTCTGGGAATTAACCTGTACTGTAGCGGCACACTGTTTGCATACACATGGAGCTATGCTACAGTGCGTTGTCTAGCCTTTTGCCTGTTGGGATATGGATGGCAGGGAGGCTGTGCAGTCAGAGCCCTAATGGAGGTCAGGGCCCTGCAGCTGCCTGTAGCACCCAGGGGACGAGCTGCAGCAGCAGTGTTGAGGCCTGTAGAGCTCTGAGGACAGAGGATGGGAGGGAGAGTAGTCATCAGAACCGCTGCATCTTATCGCTCGGTATTCTGGGCACGTTCCCTTCATTTTTTTTTGTTAAACAATATGTAAAAATAAATAATACAAAGTTGGCTTACCGAGAGTTGTGGCCGACCACCCGCGGTGAATACCAGGACTTGCGTGCATAACACATTCCGCAGAAAGCCGCCAATAAATAACCATCACAATCTTTGCTGCAGTAGAGTTGTTTCCCTCATTTGTAGTTTCACATGAGTGAGTTTTCAGTCTGCTCGGAGCGACTCTGAGCATTTATTTTTTCCGTTTGATTGTATGGAAATCGACATCAAAGCCGTCGGGGCGGCTGGTTGTCGTGACATCATGCAATCAGGCATGTTGTGTAAATCTATGCACGGCATTACCATAACTGCATATATCATCCAGGCGGAGAGATGCGGGCTGTTTTTGAGGCATTTTAAGCGTTTTACAATCGGATGTGTTTGATTTTAAGTGGAGCCACACCTTCTTAGAAAATCCCATTTTTTAACATCATTCATTATTATGTTGCTTTTAATTTGCAAAGAGGAATTTAAGCGTGAAGACGGTAATAATTTCCAATATGAATACAGCACCACTAAACAGAGATATAAAGCTTTCAACTAATGCATTTAGGTCAGTCCTGACATGAATATTCTTCTGTTGTAGGGCACAAAAAAGACTTGACACAACCACTTAAAGTGGCTTTCCACATGAAGGGAAGAAGTGTCTCCTCCAGCACTCTTGATTAAATTTTCATATGTAACAGAAGTGTGAGCGTATCTGTCATTTTCCTCCCTTTCTCCGTCAGTGAAGAGGGCCTCGCGCTGTAATGCAGGTGCTGACGGGAAAAAAAAAAGAAGCCTCCGTCTTGTTAATTAGTGCAATTTGAGCCTCATTGGACAAGGTCTGTTTTTATTCATCAACCTCTATTCATGCGCCCATCTCCTCATGACATCTCTAACAATAGCATTAACTGGCTAAGCAGTTCCGATTGCGGGAGATGGAGCCCGGTCATTGATGTCTCTGTGGAAGGAGGGGGGGTTTGAAATGGAAAGATTAAATGAGAAATTAAAAGAGAGAGTCTGGCCTAATGAAAAGTACCCGCTTTGTCCACAGCGGGAGCTTTGTGGACTATCTTTTTCTACCTAAACAAACTGCTCTTTCACTCCGCCGCTATCTAGTTTTTTTCTATCGCGCTTGCTGGTATATCATGCAGCCCTTTAATCTGGAGATTTTTCAAATCTTAACCGATGTTGAAAATGTGAGAGAGCCCTCACATAACGACATGTTATTTTAAATTTAACAGTTTTGTTCCTGTCGTGTGTGGAGAGCGACGATTTGGCCCAAACAGCACACCACACTCTAACACATTCATTCATGAACAACAAGATTCCCCACTAAAAATTGAAAATCTCGCAAAATCTTTCGCCATCAAACGTGACTTCAGTGTAAACAAACATGGCGGACGACGGGCAGGAAGAATTAGCGATGTTAGTTTTTGCACTTTGTACTGAAAATTCACGAAGGGGAGGGATGAAGTCACGGAGACACGTTGAATAAACACTCGCGTTGCCACAAATTAACAGGTTGGTCCTCCATTTCTGAGCTACATCTTACTACTACTTTATGACTGCGTTTTACATTAACTCATGTATTAGCCGCGACCGCAATGACAGCGGTGGTTGTCAACATGTTGAATATATACGATTTGAGCTTGGTGTGGCCAGGATGGACCTCCGAGCCAATCGGGATGTAGAAAAACACTCTTTAAGATAGGGTCGACGATGTTGGAAAGCTAGCATAATTTGGAAGTAGCATTGCCTCAGGAGCTCCTGAGGTGCTCCTTCCAAGGCAACGCCCCCCACACACATGTACGAGCACCGCTGCATCGTAACTACTTCACAGACACAGAGCGGAGAGAGGACCTCAACTCAACAACGCTACCTCATGACAAGTAACTGCGGCAGTGCTACTTTTGCAGTTTTCTCTTCCATTCTCCAGTAAACTTGCGGCGGCCGTGGCGACACGCTTTGAGTTCAGGCTCAGTACTCTACTCCAAGAGTAGAGTACGAGCAGGGAGGCAGGGAGGCATCTGATTGGTTCTTTCCCAGCGGACCTCGAGGCAGTGATTGGTAGACGTTTCTACAGGATTACAGCAGCTGCAGATGACGGCTCTTTTCCGGTCCTTTTTCAGAGCTCATCAATAATGGATCGCTGTTGGGGTGTAAAGACCATTTCAACCATTATAACAAATATTGTATACTGGAGAACATCCTCAACCCTGCCTTTAACATACCTCACACCACAGGAATATCATGCGAGATAATCTGTAGAACCATCAAACGTTTGAGGCTTTGCTGACGATTGTCAGGAGGGGGGGAATCAGGCCCAAAATCGGCTTGATTCTCGTGTATAGTGTGTGCCCGGCATTAGACTGATATTTCAGGAACAAAACTCTGTAAATGCACCAATTTTTCATCCTTTTCTAAACCGGAGTCTAGTTCAATTTAAAGCACATCAGGTAATCGATGACCTTTATCAACCTCTAATCAAATTCCTATCCAGTTCTCTGGTGCAACTCATTTAGCTGCATGTATCAACAACCCTGTCAACCCCTGCAGGTAGACGGCGCTTATTTTGTGCTATGGGGCAGTAAAAATCTATTACCTTCTTAAAGATACTGAAAGATGTTAAAGAGCGTTATTGGCCTCTGAAAGTACTGGCCTCGGCTACTGGGATTTTCCCCGAGTTGCAGTTAGGGACTGGAACCATCATGGACCAGTAATGAAACAATTTCACACAAGAGCATACGCCCTCCGGTGCCAATCTCGCCTACCACTCCCAACTCGTGCGTGCAGTTAGAGGGAAATTAGATTTTATAGATATATATATATATATATATACTCTACCGTTCACCACTGTGTGTTCATGTTGGCGTCTGCCCAATCCGGCGAATCAGAATATGGCCGAGAAGAGCCGGACAGGAAGGAAAGACGATGTGCATGAGAAACATGGCTGCAGCTTACAGGGAGACATAGTTCATCCTCATTTAATGGAGACTTATGGCCAGGTTTGTCTCAGGTTGGACAGACGTATAGGCATTGCCAGACCATTTACTGTCCTGTAAAGGTCACAAGAGCACAGTGGGTTCAGTCCATCAGTCCTAACATGCTTTGATATCTCCAGTCAAATCCCCCATATCATGATAAATGATGATAAATGACTGCAGCTGCAGCTCTGCCAAGTACATTTTGATCGATCTCTCCTCACATACAGTAAGCAGTCTGTTTACTCACGCAGGCCATCGCAGGCGGCAGTCTCAATAAGATCAACCGCTGCGGTCGTCTGTCACACGTTTTCATTTAGTGTAGGGCTGCAGCTAACGATTAGTGTCATTTCACATCATCTATCGATTAATTTCTCGATGATCGATTCGTTTTTTGGTCTATAAAATGTCTGAAAAATGTTGATTAGTGTTTCCCCAAATCCCAAGATGACATCTTCAAATGTCTTGTTTTATCCACAACTCAAAGATATTTAGTTTACTGTCACAGAGGAGTAAAGAAAGTAGAAAATATTCACATTTAAGAAGCTGGAATCAGAGAATTTTGACTTTCTTTTTCTTAAAAAATGACTCTAATCTATTATCAAAATGGTTGGTGATTAATTTAATAGTTGACAACTAATCGATTAATCATTGCAGCTCCAATTTAGTGACTGTTGGCTTTTATATAACAGAGAGCCATAAATCAACAAACAAGGACACACCCCTTAATCAGCCGTTTGCATATCAATGCAATTTCACTGATTGCCCATGTTGCATATAGCACTCATATTATCATTAATTTACCACATGTACCTACAAACCATCACTGGTAGGGATCAATCACTTCAAACAACAGACAGATGATCAATGATGTAGTTCATGTTCAACCCCTTGCATTTATTTTGTTCTGTGTCAGACATACAAAACACAAAATAGAAAAAATATATATATAAATAATCTAGCATAAAAACAATCCTAAAAAAACACGTAAAGGA
Organism: Hozukius guyotensis; assembly: GCA_916700995.1. NCBI lineage: Eukaryota > Metazoa > Chordata > Actinopteri > Perciformes > Sebastidae > Hozukius > Hozukius guyotensis. The sequence continues at coordinate 205 of CAKALU010006743.1, read as the reverse complement.
AGCAAAATAAAATGAATTGAGAAAAAAACGAATAAACAAATTAGAAAATGATCAATAATTATTACTATTAGATCATGTTTTCAAGAAATCCATGAATGAACCCCTCATCTTCTCAAAATCCATAATTTCTCCCTTTATTGCGAATGCTTATTTTTCCATAAACGGTGAGCTTAACCCTCCTTTACGTTCAGTATCTGACACATGT
>CAKALU010006742.1:4096-14773 GCA_916700995.1 Hozukius guyotensis | reverse complement strand
GGTATGATCACAACATGAGACAATGCTAAAGTATCATGTTGTATGAATTAAGTATACATAAGTATATGTTCCCTTAATAAGTAAGCATCCATGTTCATTTAGTAGGTGAGCATCCCTCACTTTCCACCCTCAATAATGGATAAGGGCCTTTCAGTATAGATGGTATGTTTAATATTCATGATCATGTATATACCGACAATTCCAGTCATTACAACTATTCCAGGAAGAGAATACACTTTGCCTCATCCTCTTTTTCCTATTTACAGTCGCACCCATTTCAATCAAAGCTGAGGAGCAACAATAACACATTATTTTATGCTTTCTCCCAAGAAGAAAAAAGGTTAGATGGCCTTAATGAAGATAAATGTGGACAGCAGTAGTAACTGTAGATCATAGCAGGGTCTTGGTATTACAACAAACAAAAAGGGATGCGATTTGACATTTACTACTGCCACAAAAAAAAGGTTCTTAATTGCTGTTCAAGATTTTGCATTCACTCCGGACAGAAACAGAACATAATGTATGTATAGTTTTGTGTCCTCTTCAATTTATCTTACGTTATTACCACTGCTGTAACTTACTGCTCACGTCTGCCACAGTTCATTAATGTTATGTGATGCTCTGCTACCCCGAGTCTTTAGGATAGCATAGAGAGGTGGTGAGGGAGGCTTTGAGTCAATAAACTAAAAGTCTTTGACAACTGCAAGCCGACAAAATGTGAGTAGTTATTTTTTGCACCAGCTCATGTCTAATCAAACTGTTCTGGGCCTGTGAACCTCGAAGTAAGGCAGAGAGGGGCAGGAAGGCGTAATTATCAGCAGGCCTACATTAGCAAAACAATATTTAATAAACTTAATCTGTGTCTCATACCATATACCAGTATATGTGTGTTATATGTGGGAAAACGCGCTAAAATAGGTAATAGACTCCTTTCCCATTGCAAGTATGCCGTGCTGTTGCACTGGTCTGTTTTTCCCCCTGGTGTGTCACGGATGCGCCGGCTGACACCGGAATCAAGGTTAGTAAACAGTGAAAATGTTATGGTGGTTACTGGTTACTTCTTTTTTTTTTATATCTGTTACTTATTCAGTCTCTCTTTCAAACTCTCAAACTAGAGTTGGTGATTGTTGCAACAGTGGAAAGACTAACAAAGACGTTTTGGTGAGTTATATTTTGTTTCTGTCGAGTTTGAATGAAGTGTGTTTTACGACGATCAGCCAGGTAAAATTTGTATTGTCTGACTGGAGTCTGGTGGCTTTGAGGAGAGCATATTAATTGTATGTTTTGTATGTTAATAAAGTATAATAATTGTCCAAATCCCTATTGATTTTATTATTATATATTCACCTCAATGCGCATAACATAACTTTGCACCGGGTGTCATGTTTCTATCCCTGCCGATTGGAGCTGGAGCCGATAAAAACCTGTGAGTGACTACTGCAGAGTCATTTATCCCGGCGCGTATGAATACCGATTGTAACCTTCCCCACTAAAGACAAAAGCCAGATGTTGGTGTGTGTTAGTGGGTTTTTTGTCCAGTGGGAAAGGGGCTTTAGAAAGGGACGGCTCTTTCTGTGTTGCTTAGAGGATTTCTTTTCCTCTCATCTCTCTCGTGATGAACGCACAAAGGTGAACAAATGAGGAAAAACCTGCGTTTTGGCTACACAGTTGTCACTTGCTTGTAGAAACCACGCTGTGTATGTAGCACATACAAGTTCACATAAGGAAACTTTTTTTTTTTTGTCTTGTCATGGTGTTGTTCACTTTTACATATATACCACTCTCCATTGTATACTCACTTCAAAATGATAACAAATAACAGTATACAGTACATCAACACCACTGGTTTGCTATACCATGTTAAAGCCAGGGTTGGAAATTAGCACCAGCCGTGAGTCAAATGCTGATAAAATGTACAATTGGCTGCTACATTTGCTTCACTCAACAGCCAACAAAACAATGGTAATCTATTGAATGGCTGGTAAATAACCAGTTTCATCACGATACAATATTATATTGATTCTTCGGACGACAATGCAATATTTGCTGATATGACAAAGTCTGCCACGATATGATTTAGATCTGATTCAATTCAGGGGCCTGCGATTGGGGGAGATGATGTCATATTTCATATATATTTAACAGTTACATTTATATCAACTTACAAAAAGCAACTAAAATATGATTTGGCAATTTTAATACTGGGCTCTTCCAGACATTTAAATGAAAAACAGAGTCGACCCAGACAATGATAAATATTGAGTGTTCGGCCTTATCGCTCGGTACAACTGAGTGAGATATAATAATTAGATCATTGAATATTTCAACAAGGAGGTCTAAAATCTAACCACACCATCATCTCTATCGAGGGAGCCAGTTACATAAATACGAAGTTTCAATCATCGTCTGCACAGACCGAGAGAGAGATGCCTCTAGTACATAATGTCCCACATACCATGTTCCAAAGTAGCGTGACAGCAATTTCTACAGGAAATGCTGAGGGTATATCATCAGATAAAAGTGGACAACGTCTTACCCTGTCTGCAGGCTTGCTCTGAGTGGCATGCGAGTCGGAACCATGGTGGGAGCTGTTGTTGTGAGAGTTCTCCTGAGGAGAGCCGCTGGTCCCTGCAACAAAGCCATTTATCAAGTCACAGAAGATACGGAGTGTTCTGCAGAGGACCGAATCTTAGTGACGGACGCAACTGCCAACTCAGAAACGCTTCGTTTGAGATTGTTTTATGTTTGGCATTCTTTACATTTGAGCAGTGATAGCTATGTTGTGATCTGATGGCAGGAAGATGACAAAATGATCTAAAGCTTCACTTCGTTCTCCCTGTCAGATTCTAGGTTAATGTTTTGCTTTTGGTCAAACTCTGCAAACACGTTGGCTTCAAAGTGATATGGGTTAGAGTGCATATATGACAAAACAAGTCCACACAGTATGTCAGAGATCAACACAAAAATCATGTTAAAATGAACCTTGGGGACATTGTTATTCATCACAAGACTCAAAGGATAAGGATTTCTTGGTCAGTGTACACAATTGATTACAGAACGATGAAGCTGAGAGCCATTAGTTTGCCTGCAGCTGTAAGCATCTGATGTTTTCTATTTGTCTGAGGTTACTGAAGGGCGAAGATGCTGCCGTTTCCTTCTAACAGTCCTTCAAGACAAAACTTGCATGCATGTGTAAGACCACCAGGCTTACCATTTTTTCCTCTAACCGCATGAGAGGTTTTCGCCTTGCCATGTCCCACGCCTTCTCCGTGTCTGCTGACTGGACTTTCGTCGGAGCGTCGCAGCATCTTGTAAGGGGGCGTGGGGTCCGATGAGCCGTCGCGCACCTTGTCATAGCGGTGAAGGCTGCTGGACTGGCTCTTTGGCTGAGATTTATGGGTCTAGATTGAAGAAAGCATGGCAGAAAGACTTGTTGGTATGGGTCATAGTTTACTTATTATTGTTTAAATAAATATCATATGGGTAATAAATAGGGCTGTCAAAGTTAACGCGTTAACGCAATTCCGTTTTAACGCCACTAATTTCTTTAACGGAACTTGCGATTTGTAGGTTGTAGCCGTTTTAAAGCTAGAGTGAAGCTACTGGCATCATATGAAACGATAAAATCTGAGGAATCCATTGGTACCAAACATGTCATACTAGCTTGTCGTGAAAGAGGCTAAATAACTCTCCAAACTTACGCTAAAGTCTGGCGAGGAAAAACTGGCATGGCCATTTTCAAAGGGGTCCCTTGACTTCTGACCTCAAGATATGTGAATGAAAATGGGTTCTATGGGTACCCACGAGTCTCCCCTTCACAGACATTCCCACTTTATGATAATCACATGCAGTTTTAGGGCAAGTCATAGTCAGCACACTGACATGCATTTAACCTGTTGGGTTTGAGTTTGCCATGTTATGATTTGAGCATATTTTTTTATGCTAAACCTGTGAGGGTTTCTGGACAATATTTGTCATTGTTTTGTGTTGTTAATTGATTTCCAATAATAAATATAGACATACATTTGCATAAAGCAAGCACATTTGCCCACTCCCATGTTGATAAGAGTATTAAATACTTGACAAATTTCCCTTTGAGGTACATTTTGAACAGATAAAAATTGTGAGATTAATTTGTGATAATCACGATTAACTATGGACAATCATTAGAATAATTGGAATTAAATATTTTAATCGATTGACAGCCTGGTAATAAATATTAAAATATGAGTGTACAGCCATGGTTCTTTACCTTTAGTCACCATTAGTTGTAAAGTTAATAGATTGAGGATCATCAGTGTGTGGCAATGTTCAAGGAAGGAGTACTACACTGGTGTAATAAAAATGTGTCATACCTTGACATGCCTGATCAACACAACATGTTTAAAGGTCACATCATGTTCATTTTCAGGTTCATACTTGTATTTTGTGTTTCTACTAGAACATGTTTACATGCTGTAATGTTAAAAAAACTTTATTTTCCTGATACTGTCTGCTTGAATATACCTGTATTTACCCTCTGTCTGAAACGCTCCGTTTTGGTGCATTTCAACGGAATTGCGTTGCTGGGCAACAGTTTGGGTCCATGTTTACTTCCTGTCAGCTGATGTTATTTACATACACTGCAACAGGAAGTAAACTGGGACACATTTAGAATGTTTATGTTTAAAACCGTGTAATGATCTAAATATTGTATATTTGTGACATCACAAATGGACAGAAATCCTAACGGCTTGTTTCAAACGCACAATTTCTGAATACGGGCTGTGTGTGTTTCTCTGTATAGTGAGTGCTTTGACAGTTTAACAGTATTTATATAGCACTTAAACCTGCTTTATAATATAAAAGACATGAAAATCTCACTCTTTTATAATATGGGACCTTTAAGGTACATTTTGAAAAGATAAAAAAATGTGTGAATAATTTGTGATAATCGCAATTAATTATGGACAATCATGCGATTAATCGCGATTAAATATTTTAATTGATTGACAGCCCTAGTAAGAAATATTATAATATTAGTGTACAGCCAAGGTTCTCTGCTTATAGTCACCATTAGTTGTAAAGTTAGTAGGTTAAAGATCATCAGTGTGTGGCGATGTTCAAGGAAGGAGTACTACACTGGTGTAAAAATGTGTCGTACCTTGACAAGCCTGATGCTATATCAACACAACATTAATTTGAGAGCAAACTTTGCAAGCTTTACAAGAACATTACACAAACTGCAGTAACATGCTTTCTATGGAAGGTTTTGAATGCCATGTAGATTAATGTAAATAAAATATTTAACTGCTAGTGGTTTATTTTGTTCAAAAGTATTATAAAGTGACAATATAAGTGTTCACTTGAGGTGAGACTAGACTCACACCATAGACTAGAAAAATGTATATAAAGTTTAAGTATGGTTACTGCATCTCTAGCATAACTAGCTAGCTATATGAAGATTTCAGTTTATAATTAAAAAAAAAATTGTGGACAGTATTCACTGCGTTCACAGGACCTCTTTGTGCTCTCTGTCCCAAAAGCTCAGACACAAATTGGGGAAAGGGCTTTTGCATATTCTGCACCCTCAGCCTGGAATTTGCTCCAAAATGACCTAAAAATCAAGGAGCTGGTATCATTTAATATTTTTAAATCTAAAATGAAGGCTTTAGAAGCAGACTCTATGGCATGCCAATGTTTTTAGCCCCCTTGTTCTACAGCTGACTCCCAGAAAAGTTCCTTTTTGTCCCCCCCATTTGTTTTTAGATAGTTCTCTTTTAATGCAAATTTTCTAATCTTTAATGTTTTTATAACTGTTTTAATTATGTCTTAATGTTCTTTTGCACTTTGTCGCAATGTTCTTGAATGTTTATGTAAAGCACTTTGAATTGTAAATTCACCGGTATTGGTATCAACTACTAGATTTCTGGTATCGTGACATCCCTAATTGCTAATGCTTTATTTTGTTCAACGGTATTATATATAGTGACAATATACGTGTTAACTGGAGGTGTTAGTGAGATCTGACTCACACCATAGACTAGAAAATATATATAAAGTTTAAGTATGGTTACTGCATCTCTAGTATAACTAGCAAGCTATATGAAGATTTCAGTTTATAATTGTAAAGGTAAATACTGCACATTGATGAGCTACATTAGTGGAAAAGTAATGACAGGTGACAGGTTAAATTGTCAACAATATTGTTTGTTTTAAATACTTGAAGGCTACATGCCACTGTTCTGTTTTGCAATGTCAATAGACATTTCTTTTTATTTATTACTTAAAGGCTACATGCCTCTGTTTTTTGTAACATTCAAATGTTTTAATAAAGGAGTGCTTGTTGACTGATTACATGGGATTTACTTATTTATTATTTTTTTTACCGTGGTATCGAATTGGTATCGTGAATCGTGTAAATTCATTGGTATTGGTATCGACTACTAGATTTCTAGTACCGTGACATCCCTAATATAAAGTTTAAGTATGGTTACTGCATCTCTAGCATAACTAGCTAGCTATATGAAGATTTCAGTTTATAATTTTAATGGAAAACAATGCACATTGATGAGCTAAGTTAGTGGAAAGTTAATGACAGGTGACAGCTTAATTGTCATATGTCATCATACCTGATAGGATTGGGAATCCCTTCTGTCGTTGCACCTGTAGGAAAGACACAGAACAAACAGAACTGTTAGACATGGTATGATAGTTTTCTTTTGCTTAGCAACACACTTTATCTTATATATATATATATATATATATATCCTTGATGCAAAATACACCTCAAGTGCAACTTTGTTTAAATTTTATTTATTACATCTACCCTACCTATTTTACAAGTGCAATTACCTCTGTTTACATTACATCTATTTTTTTATTTTATACTTCTAGTGTAACACTTCTGTTTATATTTATTTATTACATCTACTTTACCTGTTTTATTTACTTTATAACTATGTGTGTGTTTTTACCTGTTATATGTTTTACCTGTTATATGTTTTATCTGCCTCGTTTCGTCTTGTCAAGTATTTGTTTTTAAAGCACTGACCAGAAGTGGCAACTGTGAATCTCGTTTTATTTAATACAATGACAATAAAGCTTTCTATTCTATTCTAAATTTTATTTATTACATCTACCATACCTATTTTACAAGTGCAATTACCTCTGTTTACATTACATCTATTTTATATTTTATACTTCTAGTGTAACACTTGTTTATATTTATTTATTTATTACATCTACTTTACCTGTTTTATTTACTTTATAACTATGTGTGTTTTTACCTGTTATATGTTTTACCTGTTATATGTTTTACCTGTTTTATTTACTTTATAACTATGTGTGTTTTTACCTGTTATATGTTTTACCTGTTTTATTTACTTTATAACTATGTGTGTTTTTACCTGTTATATGTTTTATCTGCCTCGTTTAATCTTGTCAAGTATTTGTTTTTAAAGCACTGACCAGAAGTGGCAACTGTGAATCTCGTTGTATTTAATACAATAATGACAATGAAGCTTTCTATTCTATTCTATATATTTTAAGCTAGCTAGCTAACCGGTGATTAGTTAGCTAGCCGTTAGCTTAAGTTAGCTTGATTTGCCACCTTAGCAACAGCTGTTTACTCATAATGTCACTAGTAGAAAACAACAGATAATGTTTATAATACATGATAACGTTACATAACATTATCTTTTATCATGTTAGTTAGCTAACTAGTGGATAAAGCTACAGGAAATACCCGGAGTCCAAAGCTAATGTGTTAGCTCGTAGCTAACTGCTAGATAGCTAACGGTTAACGTTCAAATAAACACTAATAAATAAAGGTAAACAACTAGGAATAAGTTTAAAAACGTGATGTTTGTGTGGTTGATTTACCCATCGCTGACTCTGGTTGGTTTCCTTGCATACATCACCATCAAGGCCGTGGTGATGTGTGTGTGTGTGTGAGGGGTGAACCGTGGCCTCCTGTCTGTCTGATGCTTCTCTTCTTCAGCTTCCTGATAACCTGCTGGACTATCTATCCTACCAAAACAAGATACTGTGAAGCCGAGCAGCAGCACTGCATAGCGGGTGGTCTTTATTGCAAACCACCCTCTCAGTGCACATCATCTGGTGCATGTAGTTATATACGGAGAGAGACGCTTTTAGCTCGGCCGATGTAGCTTCAGCGGAACAGCAGCAGAGTCAGGAGGAAACGAAGACTCCTCTCTAATGTTGAGCTGGAAAAAACAGAGGTTCCGGTTGGATGTTTCAAATTAAAAGAATTATTGAATATGGCACAACCCTTATTGAGTAAAGAAAAATACCACAATGAGCAAGAATACATTTGTTAAACTTGTTAAAATTCAAGTTTTAGACCTCCTTATGCAGAGCCGTAAAGTTAAAGTAAATAACAGAACAAAAAAGGCAAATTGTGTCACTATATTGGAAGGAATGACTCATGAAACCATACATTTTGAATAAATTTAAATTAAATTTAATTATTATTATAATTTAATTTAAAATATTTAAAATATTATTATTATTATTATTATTATTTTTACTATTATTGTTTTTCATTGTGTTATGAAGTGATTACAAAACAGGTGAAGATACGTGCAGGGACATATACAAAAACAATATATATATATTACTGTATACAGAGAGAGGCAAATAACAAAGAACAAAAATAAAACAAAACAAAACAAAACAAGGGGAAAAAAGCAGGGTGAGGAATTTGTTTGTGTGTGTGTGTGTGTGTGTGTGTGTGTGTGTGTATGTGCGTGTGTGTGTGCATGATCAAGATAATGGGTGTGTGAATGGCACTCTTAAATACACATATACTGTACATACGCACACATATCTATACATACACATACAGATATCTTTCCTTTTATGTGTAGAGGATAGGGGGAACAAGAGAAAATAAATGAATAAATAAATAAATATACACACACTTAATAATAATGAAAATAGGATCCTCTTAGCATGGCAAATCAGAACAAAAAACGACACGAAAAAAAAGTGATATTTGTGTTCTCATATTATGGCAGTGTTAAAGCTGCGCTCTTATTCTGAAGTAAGCCGTTCCTTTCCGGTATTAGCCTAGCTGTCTCTGGCTAACATGACGCAGCTGAAAAGGCAGCTAGTTGGTGCTGAGGACTCGTGAGGACTCCTCCTCCAGTTCACATCTCGTTGGCTGGAAATGTTCAGGGACACACCCACGGTCTGTCTGTCTAGCTAGTCTGCTCTGTTGTCTCCATCTCTATACATTAAAAGGCTGCAACACTTGTCCTCCATGTGAAAGTATGTCCAATACTGTCTTTTCCTCCTGGGACATTTATTTATTTTGCACAATTTAAGACTATACAATATAACAAAAAAAATAAATGAATAATATACAGTGCAGGAAGAGGCAAAAAACCCTTGGGCTTATCTGAAGCCTCCACCTAGAGACAAGATTAATATAAAGAAATAATATGACTACATAATAGTGATAACAAACAATTTGGACAAGGTATATATAATAACAACATTAACAATACAGTAAATATATTTAAAAAAAAGACAAGTGTGTGTGTGTGTGTTGCGTGGAAGTGTATGGTTAGTGTTTGTGAGGAGGATATTGATTTAAATATCTATAAAGACTTCTGGTCAATCGTAACCAAACAACATTGTGAGTGGGAAAAAAATAAAAAACATAAAAACAGATATATGGACAACATGGGGAAAAGCAATTACAAAACAGCAATTAAATGACCCTTTAAGCGACATTTGGTATGTATTGTGTGTATAATGAGGCAATGCAACAGACAATCTGGTCAGTTTACAGACGAGCAACAGATGAACCTTTATTTCTGCATTTAATCCACATTATATATAATTTTGTCCCTATATGCAAATTCCCAGTTAGCTATAGCTTCCCCACAGAAAGGTCATAGGTCAGAGTGATACTGAACAGCTCCGGCACTGGGACAGTATTCATCGCTTTGCACAGGATCATCTGATAAAAAGACTTGAACTCAATGAATAGAACAGATCCTACTAGGTCAGGGGTCAGCAACCTTTACTATCAAAAGAGCCATTTTAGACAAAAAAAAAAAATCTGTCTGGAGATGCAAAACATTTGAGCATTGTGATGAAGGTAACACAGTTTATAGTCTAAGTATATAGAATATAAGTCTAATGCAGTGAGGGCCAAAGAGCAAATGTATGACGGAGTATTAGGGCCACATTGAGGGAAAAAACATCTGAGATTTACAGAATAAAGTCGTAATATTACGAGAAAAAAAGTCGGAACATTACAAGAATGAAGTCATAACTTAACGAGAAAAGAAGTCGTAATATTACGAGAATAAAGTCATAACTTAACGAGAAAAAAAGTTGTAATATTACAAGAATAAAGTCACAACTTAACGAGAAAAATGTCGTAATGTCACGAGAAAAAAAGTCGTAATATTACGAGAATAAAGTCATAACTTTAAGAGAAAAAAAGGCGGAATATTACGATAATAAAGTCAGAACTTTATGAGAAAAAAAGAAAATAACACGTAAAATTACTACTTTACTGTGAAAGTATTGAAACGCTCATTCCACAGGGAAATACACACAACTCGTATTCAGAAACTCTGCGTTTGAAACAAGCCGTTAGGATTTCTGTCCATTTGTGATGTCACAAATCTACAATATTTAGACCATTACACGGTTTTA
>CAKALU010006732.1:2656-25893 GCA_916700995.1 Hozukius guyotensis | reverse complement strand
GCGCTCTGGAAAGTGTGGTGGGAATTGCCAACCAAGGCTATAAAAAATAACATCAAACCTCACTAAACACATTCAACAGTGAATGAGTCGTCGTCATACCGATTAAAAAAAAATGGAGGGGCGCAGAGGCGCTAATGTCCTCCGGCGACATCTCTGTGAGCGGAGCTGTCGAGGATGACAAGCCTCTCGCAGAGCGGGCTTAGATGTCAGCAGGGCTGTCCTGACCAAAACATGTGCAGCTAGTGGAAAGAGATGTGCACCGTCAGTGAGACAGCTGCTGGTTTGATGAGGGTAGCCCTTCTGAGCATGAACAGTTTGGGGTTTTTCCTTCTATCTTTGCAGTGGGACATGACAACACACACACAGCGTCTGTCCGATGTGACAGAGTTGGTGGTGAATAATGCAGGGGAGGCTCTGAGCAGGCAAAGGGAGGTGGTAGATGGGGATCCAGGTGGGGAACCATGTAGGGAGGATGGAGTTGATCTGGCCTGGAGGAGGTGGGGTTCACTTCACTTTAAGGGCCATATGACTAGAGTTAGCAGTTTTTTGGTACAGCATGGACAACATTGCTTAGTGTCAGCAGCATGGCCGGCGCCAGGACTTTTTCTCACCTGGTGCTAAGGGGGAACTTGACCACTACGTGGGGGTGCTAAGTTTCCAATTTGTTTTCTGTTTGTTTTTTTCCTTTTCAATAAAAGCAGATCATTTTGTCCAAAAACTTGTCCAGTATTTTGGTTTGTGTACGGGGTACCCCTCTAGCGTTACTATTGGACGGACCTGGGACAGCGTGTCAATATACTGTACGCTTGTTACATGCATAGTGTCCTTTCAAAATAAACTTCCGTTTTCACAGGAAGTTAGGATTAGGCAACACACTTAGTTAGTGTTAGGAAACGGTTGTGGTTGACGTTAACTTCACTGACTGATGACTAACGTGGCTGCCCGTACCAAAAAGAAGTTATTCAAGTGTGCTATTAGTATATTTCTTCAAAACTTAAAAATAAAAGAGTATGCTTTCAGTTTACTGTTTTATGTACTTATCAGAGATATACTTAAGAAATTTATACTTAAGTATACTTGGCTTATACTGACAAGTATACAGAAAAGTATATTTTGCTTATGCTTATTTTTTGATAGAGTAGTTGGTAAATGTATGTTTTGATATGAATTTACTTCAATTCATCAAGAATTTATTAAGTTTTTCCATTCTCCATTCACCGTGGAGGCATGCGAGAAAAACGAATTTTCATCACAATATCAAGTCAAATAGCAAAAGTGTCTTTATGTAATACGTAAATCATTGGCTAAGTATAAGTGAAAGAAAACTTACAAGTATACTTGCAGTAAAAACTATTAAACGAGTGTGCTTTCATAAACTAAAATGTGGGCTACACTAGTGAACTAACTGTAAGTTCACTTGTAGTATAGTTCACTTCATAGTATAGCACGCTTTACAAAATAACACTTAGATGTGAACAAGTTGTGCACTCGAAGTTTACTGTTCTTACACATAAAGTACACTTAAAAGTATACTTTTATGAACTAAAAAGTTTGCCAACTTACTCCCAAGAAGTATTGAAGTAGTACACTTACAAGTATACTACTAGTACATTGATATTCATCACCTAGTGTTACTAAAGGGTGTCTCCTTGACGAGTTGGAAGTGAGAACAGGTTAGCTTACGTTGGCGTTTAACACTCCACCGTGCAGCCTCACAGAGGTGCTAGCATGACTGCACACTCTTGCTCTACTTTCTGCTTTCCTATCATTTTAATCATTTCCCAGTATTTAAATTCCACAGTAAGGCACCTTCAACATGCACCACATAAACACACGAGTGGTGATTCGGCACTGTGACTGCAATGTCAGAGCACTTCATCAGTGAAACTCTGCAGGGCATCTAAACAGTATGCAGCCATTCATACCAATCTACTGCTAAGACTTTGCATAAGAGCTCTGGCTAGCATAGAGATGGATTTAGTGTCTGAGACTTGACGGCTGGGGAAATAAGTCAGAGGCCTGTTCTCGCCTCGTCTTCTGTCTGTCTTGTGAAATGACATTTGTATTCCTCTGATGGATTATAAAGTCATTTATTTATTTATTTATTTAAAAAAAGGTTTGTTTGCAGCATATGTAATTCCTTGATAATGTTTTTTTTTCTGCAGGGATTACGGCATGGCTGAGGAAACTTATTAATATTGGAGTTAGGCTATTAGAGAGGAATGAATCACATAAACTGCAGCTTGACTTTGTAGGAATAAAGTGCTCAGAAAAAGATTGTGCAAAAGATAAATTCTGGCAATAACGAAGTTTGTGTATATCACACTTCACATATGTGTGTGTGCCTTTGTGCGTGTGTGTGTGTGTCTGTGTGTGTGTGTGTGTGTGTGTGTGTGTGTGTGTGTGTGTGTGTGTGTGTGTGTGTGTGTGTGTGTGTGTGTGTGTTTGTGTGTTGGGGGGTGAATGACCAAGCAAACATGATTGCCTGTAATCCAGTTATCCACTTACTAAGTTATTATCTTTGACCTTGGGGCGGGACACAGACAAGTTCTTTACCGTCTGATTCAGCTTGAAGAAGAAACACAGAGACAGAAAACAACAGCTCATGATGGCGCTATAGAGGAAAAGTCAGGGGATCACCAGAGCTGTTAAGATTCATCCTCTGGGGAGCATGAATGTCTGAACAAAAGTTCATGGCGATCCATCTAATAGCTGTTGAGATATTTTATTTTGGATCAAAGTGGTGGGATCGACCTACTGACAGAAATAAGCCGTGTTTCCATTCACATATTTTTATTCACATTTTGAAGTATCGCAAAATTTGATAACATTTCCTCAATTGCGGAAAAAAAGGTTTTAAGTTAGCTTGAGTTGATGCGCTAAATGGGATATGGAAACGCCTTTGCCGAATAAATTCTGACGTAGCGAACATTTAACTCACATTACTGATTAGCTGTTTCCACTGTCGGCGTCTTCTCAGATATTCCCATATCGCGCAAATGCTTGTCTTCGTATCCGAACAACAGGAAACATGGCCAATACTATCTGACATAAAAGAACAAGTAAAGCTTGCCCCATTTAAACAAATTCCTGAAGACCTCTCTCCTTTTTTCTCTCGTAGATGGTTAGATGGACAAGCCGACTTTTGTTTTGTCTCCGGTTCGCAACCTCTACTTCTTCTTCTACTCTGTTTACTGCCGGATTACAGCCATGAGTAGCCTACAGCGCCAACTTCTGCCCAAACTACGCTGCAGCCGAGTTTATTTGCTCCAAAACATTTCATGTAAACGTGCCTAATTCACATTTCTTTTTTGCAAAAGTTTGCTTAAAATTCACTTGACAATTAAATGGAAACACGGCTACTGGCATCCCTAGAGCTGATGCTTCTAGCATGGCTAAAAACATACTGTACGTACATAGCCTACATGGCTAAAACAATATATGGGACACAATGACAAGAGGTCTGTGGAAAAAACAGTGTAAATGGACTTATATTGCGCCTTTCTAGTCATCCGATCACTCAAAGCGTTTTACACTACGTCAGCATTCACTAATTGCCAAGACAAAATGGAAACACAACGTCTTTAGTTTGCACAGAGAAAGGACGAGAAACTGATGAGTTGCAACAAACTCATCATTAGTGATTGGAGAGAGAGAACCACAGCAGCGAGATCTTCGCCCCCAAAGGTATTATTAGTCCTTGGGACTCACTGTGTGACCTTTACAGACTGATTACAGTCGTGGTTTGGCATCCCAAGTGAATCAGTCGTGTGTGTTCTTGTTGTGTGAGAGGGTCAGGACTTTAATCTCTGGCCTACTGATTCAGTAAGGACGACCAAAATCAATCAGACCTGTATGGAGGAAATCGATACCCATTAAGAGGCACCGAAAAGCAGGAGGCAGGAAAGCAAAACAATTCTGCTCCGTGTTTGTGTTATTGTGACGCAGCAGCATTTTGTGAGAGTTTATGAGGTTTAATCCAAAACTATGTGGACTCTATGTGTAGATAAAACACTATTTGTGGAAAGGTGTTTTTTTGTAATGTAAATTTTCAATGCAGTGAACACTATATAAATTGCGCTGGTGTGGAGGCAGAAATCTCAAAGACAATATGTTGTTTTGGCACTTATGACCTGACCTTTTATCTTAAGTCATGCCATGAAAACTGATAATTAACTCATGTGGGACACACTTTGGATGAGCTTTTCTACTGGAAGCAGATGCTTAAGCTTAAGGAAGCAGCTGCGTCCTGCACTTTATCGTAGCTGGGAGGGCTAACCCAATGTGCATCTGCCAAACCAACCACTTAGTCCTCACCTTTACAGTCTTCAGGTCTAATAACACCAACATGTTCTCACTCATAACTTGTCAAATACTGCCGCTATGATGCTCTAGGTTCCCCTCTGGCATCAGTTTAGGACATGTCAGGGACGGCGTGTCAATATACGCTTGTTACTTGGACAGTGTCTTTGTGTTTTCACAGGAAGTTTAGGTTTAGGCAACAAAACTACTTTGTTAGGGTTAGAAAAAGATCATGGTTGACGTTAATTTGACTGACCAACGACCACAGACTGTATATAAGAAGTGGACGTAGTCACCGTGACGTCACCCATTGGTTTGTAGACTACCGGTTTGAAGCCTTTTGAGTTCAACATTTTTGGCCGTCACCATCTTGTTGTCGCTTCAAACTAAATTTTGGCAAGGAAAAACTGGCCATTTTCAAAGTGGTCTCTTGACCTCTGACCTCAAGATATGTGAATGAAAATGGGTTCTATGGGTACCCACAAGTCTCCCCTTTACAGACATGCCCACTTTATGGTAATCACATGCAGTTTGGGGCAAGTCATAGTCAAGTCAGCACACTGACACACTGACAGCTGTTGTTGCCTGTTGGGCTGCAGTTTGTCATGTTATCATTTGAAAGCAGTACCTGTGAGGGTTTCTGGACAATATTTGTCATTGTTTTGTGTTGTAAATGGATTTCCAATAATAAATATATACATACATTTGCATAAAGCAGCATATTTGCCCACTCCCATGTTGATAAGAGTATTAAATACTTGACAAATCTCCCTTAAAAGGTACATTTTGAACAGATAGAATGTGTGATTAATCGCGATTCAATATTTTAATGGATTGACAGCCCTAGTTTGAACATCCAAAGTACGTCAGAAAAGCACAATTTAATCACTGCTCCAAATATTTATTCACAGTATATGTTAAGATTCTCAGCCTTCACAGGTCTAAGTAGATTTTAGGGGAGGACTCTCCATCTTCAGCCGTGACTGGTGGAGCCGAACTGTTCTGGGAAGGATCTGGATCAGCATACAACAAGTTCAAGAGCTCTTTGTACTCTGTCTCCCAAGATGTAAAAGATAAAACCTCTCCTGTCCCTCCTCCAGGTGATGCTGGGTGTAAACTCTCTCTTCTGTCGAGGACCTCCATTGGAAGTGAGTAATCAGTGTTGGACTGCGTCCTCTGCAGAGACACATTTAGATGCTCTACTTTGTTACGTTTCTCCGTTTCTATCTGCTGTTCTGATCCATCAGCTGTCTCCTCAACGCCTTGCATGGTGCTCGGCTGTGCTCTGACCACAACACCTTGCCCAAGGCCACTGCTCGCTGCAAAACCTGCCACGCTGCCCCTTTCATACTCTGAGGTGGTATGTTCCTGAGCTTCAGCCTCGGCCTCATCGGCTCTGATTTTCTGCAGCAGTGTTTTATACTTCTTCGTAAACCTCTCCTGCCTCGGTGGTCGCAGCAGCGCCGACATGGACAGCTCCTCAGGAGTAGGCGGACGAACGTAGCCCTCATAGACGAGGCTTCTGCCTCCTCTATTCTTTGTGTAAACTGCGAAACTGTCACGTCGTATAGTAGCATCAACACCAGAATACACCGGCAGAGTATCCCAGTCTGCTGGCATCTTATACAGCACGTATTTCTTTGTTGATGCAGGAACTGCAAAATGATTGCACAAACACAGTAAGATATTGCTCGTATAATAATATCAATGCACTTTTTAAAGGGGACATATCATGCACTTTTTCAGTGCTTGTGCACATTTGGGTATCTGAAACTGTGAAATAAGACAACCCAGTCAGTTATTTGTGGGCTGTCTAGATCAGAAAACATGTGATTCAACAAGTCATTCAGATTTGTCTCCCCTTCCTATATCACATGCAGCATCGTTAGAATATACCGACCACAGCTTGAGAACTACCTTTGCAAAGGTGCACCATGTTTTTCTCACAAGCCAATCAGAGCAGACTGGGCTTCTTAAAGAGACAGGCGCTAAAACGGAGCGTTTCAGACAGACAGTATCAGAAAAATAATGGGTTTTTTTTAAGATTTAGGCCCTTGCTAGGCAACCACTGAATGAGTGCTAACGTTACCTTAACACAAACCATGAACTGTACGCTATCTAATAGATAATTGTAGGCTACAGTCTACTGGTGCCTTCAAATGAAACTCGGGAACTTGTGTTTACAACATGGGAAGTCGTGTACACGATATGCTTGGCGTTCAAGTGTTTAAGTCATGAGAACACTGCTGCTAAGCAACAGCAATATTAACGTTACTGTCGGCGTCTAGAAGCCACAGAGGCTAACAATTTAGCAAGTGGGTAACATAATGCAGGAAATGCAAAGGTATAATGACAGAGGAAAAAGATGAGGCCGTTGGGAATATCAACATTTTCCTCAGAGATATTATATAATTACAAAGAGAAAACAATATACGACTAAAATTACAATATATTAACTTATTATGTACTGAAACATTAACTTTCATGGCCTCCACCATTTCTGACAACGTCAACAAAGACGTCACAACTCATGAACTCGGAGCTTTCAGAAACTTTCCAATTACGAGGTTGTGAATACGACAAGAGGCCGGCGTTCATATGGACTCTTCTCATAAACAGGACCCCATTTGAAGACACCAATAGAGTAAAAAAAACACAAGGCACTCAGCAATGCAAAAGCAGGACCTAAAGCATGTAAACATGTTCAAGTAGAAACCCAAAATACAAGTATGAACCTGGAAAAGAGCACGATATGTCCCCTTAAATATAAAAACACTGAGTTGCAGGAGATAAATTCAAGAGAAAAATAAAGTCTGAGAGTAAAACAGGAAAGATAAATAAAAGAATGAAGCTTTAGGCGGCAAATATGACAAATAATAAAAGCATAAGCATTTCAATATTACTTTTTTTTTTTTTTTTTACTAAGGGACAAGATAAGTCTAACACTTCCATCACGCCATGAATAAAAGGCATTAATCACATTAATAGATGTTGAAAACAGGTGCAGCAGCAGCAGTGTAATTATTATTCATCTCTACAGACATCTGCTCCATACACGGAGACAGAACCATGCGTTAAATATTAAATGCTAAACTTCAACTTACGCGTTATTGTTGTGTCAAGACTTTTGTCCATGATTGATCATGGGTATCTGTGAATATCCTGCAGAAAACTAACTTTAGTGAAAAGTTATCAGTGATCAAAATCCACTGAAGGTACCAAATGTAAACAAAATGGTCGTCCCGGCAACCACGTTCAAAATACAACATGATGGATATTTGTATGAATGAAACGAACGGGGCCACTCGTAGTGACAAAACCTCCCACAGCTTTTTTAGTGTCTTTCAGCTGATTGCTCTGGTTTTATGGCTTTACTGTTTTGATTTTACTCTCACTTTACTCATTAGAGTCACTTCCAGCTGCAGCAGGCAGCTGTTTCCAGCTCAGCACCAAGCAACAGACAGAAAAAGTCAGTAATTAGCTAGTGAACATATGGTGCATTTGCACTGTGGTATATACACCGATCAGCCATAACATTAGGTCAGCAAGGGCACCCTGACCGGTCTGCGGCTACGCAGCCCCATACTCAACAAACTGCTCCTCACAGTGTGTTCTGACACCTTTCTATCGGAACCAGCATTAATTTTTTCAGCAATTTGAGCTCCAGTAGCTCTTCTATTGGATCGGACAACACGGGCCAGCCTTCGCTCCCGACGTGCATCAATGAGCCTCCGGTCTGACCCTGTCGCCGGTTCACCGGTTTTCCTTCCTTGGACCAGTTTTGGTAGGTCCTGACCACTGCAGACCGGGAACAGCCCACAAGAGCTGCAGTTCTGGAGATGCTACAAAATGTTCAATGCTCCAAGGAGATGCATCCTTGCGTTGCCAATTTTTTCTGCTTCCAACACAAAGTTCAAAGTTCAAAATCTTCACTTGCTGTCTAATATATCCCACCCACTGCCAGGTGTCATTGTAACGAGATAATCACGTAACTAACGTAACTAACGTAACTAACGTAACTATAACTAACGTAACTGTAACTAACGTAACTGTAACTAACGTAACTAATGTAACTGTAACTAACGTAACTAAAATAACTATAACTAATGCAACTAACGTAACTATAACTAACGTAACTGTAGCTAACGTAACTGTAACTAACGTAACTAATGTAACTGTAACTAACGTAACTGTAACTAACGTAACTAATGTAACTGTAACTAACTTAACTATAACTAACGTAACTAAAATAACTATAACTAACGCAACTAACATAACTATAACTAACGTAACTAATGTAACTATAACTAACGTAACTGTAACTAACGTAACTATAACTAACGTAACTAAAATAACTATAACTAACGCAACTAACATAACTATAACTAACGTAACTAAAATAACTATAACTAACGCAACTAACATACAGTAACTATAACTAACGTAACTAACGTAACTATAACTAACGTAACTGTAACTAACGTAACTAATGTAACTGTAACTAACGTAACTGTAACTAACGAAACTAATGTAACTGTAACTAACGTAACTGTAACTAACGTAACTATAACGAACGCAACTATAACTAACGTAACTAAAACTAACGTAACTATATAGTATACTGATATTAGTATACTTACTACATAAAGTATACTTGGGAAATATACTTGAACTACTTAATTTTACTTCATAAAAATGAACTTGAAGTATGCTACTTTTTCGTGAGGGGAGTTGTGACTCAGAGAAGGAAAACTGTGTCGACTGGACAATAAGGATTTTATAGTAATTGTCTCCAGCTGTTTTGTGTCACAACCTGCTTGCAGCTGCTGATTGTGTTGATCAGTAACAACTTCCTGTTGTTTTCAGATCACCAGCATGCTCCTGCTCCCACATAATACACTTCAATAATAGCAGTAATTTTGTTATTCAAGTGTCTATAACAGCAGCAGTGACGTTTCTCTGAGCATCACAACTGAATTTCCTGTTTAAAGTCGGTCGAGGCTCTTCATTCGTAATGTGACAGCGAGATGAGGGTGGCTGGTGAATTTATACAGTGTTTAATATATTGATCTGAGTCAGCTTGACGTTTGTGATTCCATATTAATGGCCCAACTCTCTCAGACGGCATTTAATTTGGTGTTATCGGAATCACTAACAGGAACACAGCTGTGCTGTCTCATCAGCCATGCCGAGGGAAAAGAAGGGAGAGCGAGCGGGGACCCGAACAAATCAGCTGCAAATGACAAGACTAATTTGATTTTTTCATTTCGGCGTGGCAGCGGAGGCACATTTTCAGGCTGAAAATGGGGAAAGGGTGCATTAATTCATTAGCATGAAATATAACTTTAGGTGGAATCTGGAGTTGTTATGGTTGCTCTGGGGAGAGGCAGCGCCGTGCAGGGCCTGCAGCTCAGAGGAAATATTACCAGACAAGGTTGTGCAAATTGAGTGAAAGCACACGGTGACTGACACGCGGGATAGATGGCTGTTTGTAGCTGGAGGTTTGCCGAGAAAGTCACAGTCCTCCACTCCACTGCTATTAAATATAGAAGACCACATGTCCAGAGCAAATGGAAACAGAGAAGTAGCATTAATGAGACAAACAGGCCTAACATTCAGACGTTCAATCGCTCTCTTCAAAGCCACCAGACTCCATTGACAAAAACAGTAATTTTACCTCATACTTCAAAAAAATCTGAACCAACCTTTTCAGTTATTTCCAAACTTGGCACAGCTAACGTTGACACAGCTAGTGACATATTGTTCCTTTTACTCCTGATTTACTTTCTGTAGTCACAAGTTACTTTGTAGCAGATTCTTTTGCATGTAGCTTATATATACACCAATCAGCCATAACAATTATGAGAGGTGAAGTGAATAACATTGATTACGGTAGTTACAGTTACGTTAGTTACAGTTACGTTACTTACAGTTACGTTAGTTACAGTTACGTTAGTTACGTTAGTTATAGTTACGTTAGTTATAGTTATGTTAGTGACATTAGTTACGTTAGTTACGTTAGTTACAGTTATGTTAGTTACAGTTACGTTGCGTTAGTTGCGTTAGTTACGTTAGTTACAGTTACGTTAGTTACGTTAGTTATAGTTACGTTAGTTATAGTTATGTTAGTTACGTTAGTTACGTTAGCTGCGTTAGCTGCGTTAGTTGCGTTAGTTATAGTTACGTTAGTTACAGTTACGTTACGTTACGTTCCTTTACGTTAGTTACGTTACATTAGTTACATTTAAGTTAGTTATAGTTACGTTAGTTATAGTTACGTTAGTTACAGTTAGTTTACGTTAGTTACAGTTACGTTAGTTACGTTAGTTACATTAGTTACGTTAGTTACGTTGGTGACGTTGGTGACGTTTTTTCCGTACTTATGTTGTTTCCGTACATATTTTACTTAGTTTACTTATTTAAGCCCACCATGATGTTTTTCCCTAACCCTAACTAAGTGGTTTTGTTGCATAAACCTAACTTCAGCCGTTCTTTTTGCTTAAATGTAACCACGACCGGTCATGGTAACAACGTGGCTTCAAATGACACGCTTAAAATGTGTTTTCATGACGTAGAGTGTCCTTAAAATGGCGTACTATTTTTACACCTTCCCATGATATCAGGTTGGGCTGACTGGAGGTTTTACTCGTCAGTTATCTGCTCAAATGGCCTCAGCTCCAAAGATCAGAGGTGCTGTTTTGGCACCAAAGAGACGCATCTATATTTCTGACTCTATGCCAAAATAACATGACTGTTTTCCTGTGTGTGTTTGTGTGTGTGTATGTGCGAGTATGTTGCCTGTTGCAAATCCGTCAGCGTGATCTTCTTTTCTCTCCCCAGCCGGAGCCGATCGATTCTCCACAGGCTGGTGGGCCGGGAACCACCGCTTTCTGTCAGAGCCGTGAATGAGCTGGTGGGTGGATGGATTACTCCATTGTAGCGAGGGGCCACGCAGCTAGAGATTTCACATTATATTAAATTAAAACCTGTAATTATGAAAACAATGACCTGAAAATTGTGCAACGCTATTTGTTTTTTTTTAATGATTGATTTGATTCTAAGCGGGGAAACACACAGTTGTGTTGTTGCAGCGAGCACGGATCACTGACGGAGACCTCGGCTATTTATTCACAGGAATAATTCGGTGTAAATCTCCTCAAACATTTAGAGTTTAATAATGAAGTGGTGCTGCTGAGCTGAGGAGGAGTTGGGTTTCTTGAGACAATTCATATTCATAAATAATGTTAGAGAAGAGCAGATTATTATTGTAGTGAATAATGTGTAACTGTATTAATGAAGTCTGATGTCAGTTACAGATCAGCAGCCAACTTTATTTCTCATAATACTACGACCTTTTTTTCTCGTAAACTTATGACTTTATTCTCATAATATTACGACTTTGTTTCTCGTAAACTTATGACTTTATTCTCATAATACTATGACTTTTTTTCCCCGTAAACTTATGACTTTATTCTCATAATATTACGACTTTTTTTCTCGTAAACTTATGATTTATTCTCATACTACGACTTTTTTTCTCTTAAACGTTTGACTTTATTCTCATAATATTACGACTTTTTTTCCCCGTAAACTTATGACTTTATTCTCATAATACTACGACTTTTTTTCTCTTAAACGTTTGACTTTATTCTCATAATATTACGACTTTTTTTCTTGTAAATTTATGACTTTATTATCATAATACTATGACTTTTTTTCTCGTAAACCTATGACTTTATTCTCGTAATATGACTATATTCTTGAATCTCAGATTTCTTTTTTTTTCCTCAATGTGGCCTTAATACTCAATACACCACCGGAGCCGCTTTTTCCTGCTGTGACAAGTCAAAATGTCTGCTGTGAAAAAGATCTATAGACGACCTGGTGGAGAAAACAGGTATATATATATATGACATAATGGCTGAATCCAGATTGTTGCCATGGATATGACCCTATAATCCATGTATAAACGGTATTTCTGAATGCAGAGTTTTAGGGTTGCTGACTGCTGCTCAGGTCAAAGACAACCACACACACACACACTGACAAAGCTCCACTTCCATCCCTTCCAATCGTATTTACACACTTCAGATAACGTCCTCTGAACTGAACCGACGGCTAAAATTGGAAACTTCACTCAAGCGGGGAGAAATATCTATTTGAAAACGTGAATGTCTTATTCCGATCAGTAATCTGCTGTACGCTTCCCTCGGCTGCTCCAGAAAATCCCCTTGATCTTTCAGTCATTTAGTGCCAGTCCACTTCCACTTGTTCACGTCTCCCCCCTGGTGCATTCTGGGAAAGAGAAGTATGATTCTCACAATACAATAACAAGACGGACTAATGCCATCAGATAAAATGCAAGAAATTTCCCTTTGGCTTTTTTTCTGGTAGCATCAGGAGGGTTTTGACCCCTTTGTGTGATTCTGAAAATAATCTTTAACTGCTCATTGATGAAATGATGTTTCAGCCAGCTCATCAAAGTGTATAGAAAAGTAGATTTAGAATCTAAAAATGTGATTAAAAATAACCACTGAAACAGTGTCCATTTCCTCTGCCCTTATACATCACAGCAAATCCCACCTGCCTTTGTTTACTCGTGTGTGCAACATGTAATTCTGTTACGTTCAACTGCACCTGAAGGCAGCATTTTGGCAGGAATTGCAACTAAATCCGTCCTTTTCAGTGCATCCACTTAATATTCAGTCTGTAAGACTGTTACAGTTGTTACTGCAGAGACAAAAACTGACGAAAAGTAACAACAGTTTGTAAATTTGGGCTGTGAATCGATTAAAATATTTAATCGTGATTGATCGCAAATTAATCACAAATTTTTTTATCTGTTCAAAATGTACCTTAAATGGAGATTTGTCAAGTATTTAATACTCATATCAACATGGGAGTGGGCAAATATGCTGCTTTATGCAAATATATGTCTATATTTATTATTGGAAAAAATCAGAAAAATCTTAGAAAAATCATCTCAGAAAAAATGTGCAAAACATTTCCAAAAAATGTCCGAAAAATATCCCCAAAATGTCAGAATAATGTCCGAAAAATGTCTGAAAAATGCCCAACTAATGCCAAACATTAGTGCAGGTTTGGAGTGTTATTTAACCTCCTTCACGACAAGCTACTGTAGTATGACATGGTTGGTACCAATGGATTCCTTAGGTTTTCTAGTTTCATATGATACCAGTATCTTCACTCTAGCTTTAAAACTGAGCCCGCTACAACCTAAAAATTGCTTTTGAATGCAGGACTTTTACTTGTAGTGGAGTATTTTCATTATATGGCACAAGTAGGCTATTTATACTACATATCCCATCAGCGCAGACTGTGTGTCCATGCAATCCTCAGAGTATTCTTTCCTTTAAGCAGCTTACACAACAGTGCATTTTTCTTATTTCGGGACGTATAGCTTTAAAGAATAACCTTGCACATCCATCAGTGACATGCCATGCAGCACTGCCAATTTAATTACCTCATTGTCTAACCTTGTTTTCAGATGTGAGCAAAATGATTACATGGTCATCGCTGATATAAATTTAGAACGACTGCTTTCCCTTCTCGCCGGGAGCTCTCCTTTTTATCTCTCTTCATTCTTCATATTTCTTCATCCATCCTCCGCTTGTTCTCCCCGTCCACCATTTCTCCCTGTAACCTTGTGAGTTTGCTTTAATATTCATGGTGATTGGACCGGGGGGGAATTCAGCGTGTCTCTCTAATTTATGTGAGATTGGCTTCATTATTCACCCGGCGATTTGATATGCATTACAGGATTGGTGAGTGAACATGTGAGAGAGGGACTCAGAGAAAAGCTCTGTGCTGTAGTTGAACTTCTGAAGAGCTGACTGATGCTCTTGCCCTCAGGCTGATGACTCTGTACTCCTCTTTTGTCATTTTTGCCCCTTACGCTGTTTCTCTCTCACTTTCTTCTTCTCTTTCATTTTTTTACCTGAGCTAGCGGCGTGGCTCTATGAATGGCAATGTTGGTCCGCAGTCTATTGGTCTGTCTGTTACCAAGGCTGAGAGGTATAGTCTACAAATTTTGATGTAATGTCTGTCTAACTTAAATAATAAACATTTCTATTCTGCCCCTCATCTTGTAACATCTTTATGCTTTGCCCAAATGCATCCATAGATCGGCACATCTCCTTTTGATCCGCACGTTTCTTGTGAGACTCACGTGAACTGTGTCGCTTCATGTCGTATTCCCCCCTGAGTGAAACTGAAAAATAACTGGCAAATTTCACAAAAACCTCTGAGAATCTCCTTCCACCGGCTTATAAATGAAGTGAAGTGACTCATAATTTTCTCCGTTGGGCGAAGCATAGCAAAGACGGTGACATGTTAACCTGCACTTGACCCACGTGTTCTCAGTTTGCTTTCTTCACAGCCATTGGATCAAAGCCAGATTTTAAAAAAGCGTCTGTCCTGCAGTGGTTTGACTTTTGAAAACTAGAGCCGATGAAAATGTGGGACATCGTCTCAATATGTGGGACGTGGGATAAGGGATAAAAATGCTGTGCAGTCTCTCGTAAAGTGAGACACTTGGTCACCCTAGGCGTATAAATACCACGATAATGCACAAGGTGTTTAGCGTGCAATAAATACGCCTTTCTTGATTTCCGCGTGTCTGTTGTACACCATGTATACTGTACTAGCTGCAATGTAAAAACATCCACGTATAAATGCTACGGTAAGAGTTAGAGACGTAGTATAAAAAGCAAGAAAGAACACTTATGAAGGGTGGTTTGATTCAACAAACACCAGACTTATAACCTGAAGACCCGTGTTTGATGCCGGTGTTGACCAGTGTTTTGTTTTGTAAGCTACGTTAGTGACGTTTGTGACATGTTTTTTATTGACTTTTGTGATGTTTTTTCCATAGGTGTTTTCCGTACGTGTTTTACTTAGTTTAATTACTTATTTTAAGCCCAACCATGACGTTTTCCCTTAAACTAACTAAGCTAACTGTGGACGTTTTCGTGGTGTACAAATGACACGTGAAAACGCTAAAATGCCCACTCATGAGACGTGGTATTTATACGCCTCCCTGTGAGACCGGGTTGGAGTGACAGAGGCAGTATGAAGGTATAGAATGCTTAAAATATAAGAAAATATTGCCTAGTAACGTCAAAATTATTTACTCAAACAAACATCAGAACAACAGATGATATAAACAAACTATGCAGCTTTATAGGCAACAGAAACACCTTACAATTAGGGATAGGTAAAGAAAAGTATGCAGGAATAGACGGATACGTATCAATACTTGCTAAGTAAAGTCGTCAGTGTGGCATTGGTTCCCCCTGGTTAGTAAAAACTTTTATTTTAAAGGTTGTCCTTCTAACACTATAAAGAAACCAGAAAGTGAGATGTACAGAGTGGAAAAAATGTAATGTAATGTATGATTGTGCCTGCAAACAGCTACCAATCGCACTGTAACCAAAGAAAATTTTGATCATGAAAGAACCTTCTTTACATTTCCACTTTGCAGATAATACCGGCTGGAATTTTCTATCTAACGAAAATGCCAAAATCAATACCGTATTCCGGCAAACCCATTTATCACAGCAACCTTCCTCTCTCCTCATATTTGTCTTTGCCTCTATCCGTCCTTCCTTACCCAGCCTCGCCATAAGGTCTACACCCGTGCACGCTCCCTCCTCTCTGACACATTTTCCTCTGTTATCTTTCCCTTTTCACCTCCCTATGCTAAAAAGGGCATTTGTATTCCAGAGTCAGGTTGGCAGGCTACGCTTATCTCTTCAGAGGGCCTTTGAAAAGCCTCAGCTTCTGCATGAAAAGGAGACTCCAAAGGCAAACTCGGTGACATCTCCTGACAGAGTTCAGAGCGGGGGCTAACTAGACAGCGATTGGCAGCAAATCAACGGAGGTTGTGATGGCAGATGAAGTCTTTGGTGCAGCATGAAACAAAAGTACACATCAGTCCCCCTGTGTACACAGGAAAGATGGGAGTTTGTAGTACACTAGGTCTTGCTTCCAAACGTGCTAGAACAAACTCTTATATTATGGTATCAGACACGGATGTGGTGAGGAGTTAAATTATGGACTGCACACACATAATTGTAAACTGGTGCTGCATTATTCTCTATAGGTTGATGAGTAGTAGGGTTTTGTTTTGTTTTTATTCGGGTTGGGGAGTTTCAGTGGTTTCCCCCAAATTTTATTCGTCTTTGAGTTAGAAAAGCCTTTAACCTCTTAAGGAAGAGGAACCAGGAAGAGACGATTTTCTCAATTTGTTATTTTGAGTGCATAAGTGGGCTGACACTGAGCAGTATGGCAAAATCCAGTGCACTCTAAGTACCCAGATGTCTTACTCAAAACGGTCAAAACGTTGAGTGTGGTACGCAAACACTTCTCACAGTCGTGTCTAGAAGGTAAACCGCGAAATTGCGAAATCTTATCTGAGATCTGCAAAAAACTCTCCCGAGACTCGCTGCCTGACGACCTACCCTAACCTTAACTATTCAAGATTAATGCCTATAACCTCAACCGTCTCGTGAGAGTCTCCCCAACCTGCGAGTTCCCTTTTAGACACTACCACTCTCACCCTCAACAGTCGCCATCTTTGCTACGTAGCGGAAGAGGAGGGGCCACCAACCTATTTCAAACTTGTGAAAATGGCGGGCGAGGAAGCTGCAGCGGTTGCGATTGAAACGGCAAACATTGAGCTCTACAAATTTAAGTAATACTTGTGGTTTTTTTCACTATGTACCATTATACTATAGTCTGATAGAAGCCATTATTGGGTTCATTTATTTGTTTGAATTGAATTACTGCCGATACAGCGTGATGTCCATCGCTGACTATCAACGGCTGATCTAACGAGCTTCCGGTGAGTACACAACAGCCGTGTGCCATTTGAGACAACACTACCTTGTCGAAATTCACGCACTAAGCAAGTACATATTGTACACAGTGTACTACATGGACGTGTACTAACGGAAGTATCTGAATTGAAACACAGCTACACAGAGCAACTATTCAAAATGACTACAAAGAGAAGAAAGAGACACAAAATGCCGACAAAAAAATGGGCAAAACAACCACAGACAAATTACTACAAAAAAAGAAAAACTAAATTACAAAAACCACAGAGATGTGTAACAACTACAAAGAGACACAACAACAAAAAGAGCCTAAACAACTATAACAACACAATCTCACGGGAAGGCGTGTAAATGCTACGACACGACAAAAAAACGTCTTAGTCAGCGTTCGGTTGTACTTGGCTCCACCCTCTCGTGTTGACTCTGGTTGCAAAAAAAAAGATGGAGACAGGCAAATTGTCGAAATCGAGGCTTCACAACGGCAGTCCACAAACCAATGAGTTACGTCACGGTGACGACGTCCACTTCTTATATACAGGCTATGTTCTTAATCCATACAAAACTCTTATTGGTTGATTGTCATCTTCAACTGGCGGAAACAGTCGTCAATGAGCACAACACCAGACGGATTTTAGTTGTTGAAAAAAACTCCAATCACACACAGAAAACCAATTATTAAAAGGCCAAAATAATCCTGATGTTTCACTGAAGCTCAATTCTGTTTCCTCTCTGGAAGTAGTTCCCCATGGGGGATCATTACGAAGCAGGTTCAGAGGGAGAAGGAGAGCGCACACGTTAACAGACCAAAAGGTAAAGAATGATTGGGTGGGAGCAGAGAGGCTGCTCGTAGATGATGTATGCCCCCAGTACAGCAAGCAGTGAAGCTCTGACAGCTCTCACATCTCTGAGAAAACATCATCCAGGAGGGCAGCAGGAGGAGATGTGCCAGGGCCTGCAACCTGTCCACACGCTGCACTGCTGTCAGCAGACGCACTGACATACACACAACACACACCATCACGCAACACACAACACACAGGACCACACATGTGCAAGTAAGCACGGCTCCAGGTGCATCCCTGTCTCCTGCAAAACTACGTTCTCAGAGCTGTCGTCATTTTCTTTATACTGTGCTGTTTACTCCCACCTGGCATTTTGTTCTACATCATTTCATTTAATAGAGTTGTTGAGGATGTAAAAACAAGAGTTCTCCACATTAGCTCGCTTGCTAACGATCAGAGGCTCGTGAGCTTGGTTGGTAACGGGAAAATAATATCCAACACAGTCTCATGGAAGTTCGTGAAATTGAATCTATTTGATTCGTGTACACAGACATGAATTTCCATTTTTTTCTCTATTGACGCTCAGCACCACTTTCAACAAAACGTGACGCACGTGTCACTTTCCGCTCCGGTCTTTTCAAAATAAAACTAATTAGGTTTAGGAAAAGATCGTCTTGATTAGGCTTAGGCAACAGCTTTAGGAAAAGATGGTGGTTTGGGATAAAATAACTCAGGAACTGCTGTAAATTAAGTACGGAAGTTACGTGGCTATTAATTCAACTTTGACACAAACACCTGTCTCCTGGGTGAAAGTCCTGTGTTTTTACCCATCCACCACCAACCACCTCCCTACAAGGCTTGCTACTCTCTATACTTCCTGGTTCACAATTACATGGATTACATACGATTTGATTTCGTGTTGACCATCACGAAAAAAAAATTAGAAATTTGTGTTTATGTGCACGAATCATTACATCAAATTTCGGGACTATTTCACGAACTGCTGTGCGACTGGGTTGTAATATCACACAGTTTATTCAAGACGTAGATGTAGGCATGGATGGGTAGATTATGAGACAATGAAGCGCAGACATGCAAAAGGTACCAACACCTCTCCTCTTGTACACCTTTCTTGATTTTCGCGTGTCTTTTGTACGCCATGTATCCTGTACTGACTGCAATGTAAACACATCCACGTATAAATGCTACGGTAAGAGTTAGTGTCGTGGTATAAAAAGTGAGAAAGAACACTTATAGTGGGCGAGTGGTGAGGTGGATGGGCCCAACAAACACCAGACTTTTAATCAGAAGACCCGTGTTCGCGAAGCTTGTGACGTGTTTTCTGTAGTTGTTTCCGTACGTGTTTTACTTAGTTTACTTATTTTAATCCCCACCATGATGTTTTCCCTTACCCTAACCAAGTGGTTTTGTTGCCTGAAGCTAACTGCGGACGTTAACGTGGCGTACAAATGACATGCAATAACACTAAAATGCGTATTTCCTGAAATCCCAGAATAGGTTTATTATTATATTTAATGAGACATTTTGAAGGACGACAGGACTTCCAACTTCATGAGGAACATCAATGGTGAAAACTTTTCTTGTATTCTTTAGTGAACTTGAAGGATATTGACTATATAAGCATCAGATACCGGCTGCTGGCATCTCTAGTCCAGAAATATCAGCAGTGCTGGTGTTTCTCTGCGTTGTGCCCTCCAACAGAGCTTGTCAACAAGACAGCCAGCACCAGCAGGGAGAGCTGGGCGCTTAATCAGATGAAAGGTGTGAAACTGATGCCAGGAAAGTGTTGCCGTTCACCCGTCTTTTCCGCAACCACATTAATCACTGTCAGCATCTCCTTTAAAATGAAATGACTGGGGATAGACGATGATATCAAAACCTCAAAGACTTTGTGCATAAGGCTCATTTATATTCTGATGAAATTATGCGCACTTGCGTATCAAAAGATGTCTGTTTTGTTTCCACGAGGTTACATGAATGTTTCCCCTCTTGAGCCTTTCAGCTACTGTATTTGCACAATGCAATTTATTATTTCTCTTCAGAAACAATCAGGTTCTACAGTAACGGGGTCCGGGGGTGCAGGAACAGAGAAAACATCGTCGACAGAAGCTGCAGATAAAAAGAAAAAAAGCAGCAGCTGTACATTTTGCCTTATAAAGGAAACCCATTTCAAAAGGAGGTAATTTTTTTTAGAAAAGTGGCTTTGCTGGAAGGACAAGCTCACCTGTGTGACCCTGACTGCATGACAAAACATCAACCCAGAGAAATCTGTGGGGAAAGGTTAAGAGAAAATGAAAACAACACATGTGCACGAATTCTCCTCCAACTTTCAGACCAGCTGGCACTTTGCTTCTCTCCTGCTCTCCTGTAAAGCCCTACAGACGGTATATAGGAGCCGCGTAGATCCTGACAGCAAGCAGCATATGGGAGAAAAGGGCAACACATGGCAGCACTTATATAACTCCAAATAAACTGAACGATCTGTCCATCTTTTTCTAACACCATGTTACTTTTAATTCAGTTCATGATGAAGCAATTCTACATTTTTATTAGCTTTTTATTAACTCTGATATTTCTGCAAAACCCCACCTTCTTTTCAGTAACATCGTTACAGGCAATTAATACAACTCGGTTTTGGTTACAGTTGTTTCCTCATCGGGGTCTGAAATTAAATTTTTAGTATGTTTTTTGTCTGCCTTATCCAAGTAGTGTTGTTGCATTTTTTGTTTTGTTTAAATCTACAACGTTAACACTGTTTAAAACTGCAACCGTAATCCGAGAGTTTCCCTCAAAACATAACAGAGAATGCAGTGTAGTTGTATGGGAGCGTCATTTTGTAGGAAACAGGGTTGTACAGTAACTTGTGAACTTCAATCAAAACGAACAAGGTCCTACGGCCAATAGCGTTCCTTTAGCTGTTGCGAGCAACTTTCAAATGTGTAGCTCTATCAACTCGTATCCGCTCGCTAACCTGACGTCTTTCTATTGTGCATTTTCCCTGTCTGCCAAAGTTTTTACCTACCACTGCCAACAATTTACCCGTGTGGAGGGTGGCGAGTGCTAATTTCAGACTCTGATCCTCATCATCATGCATGAAAGTCATACACGCAACATGGCCGTCCCCTTCGCTACATAAATGGCATCTGCATTGGTAAACGGACGGCATTTACACAGCCTCTCTCATGCAAGGTGCTGGCCTGGAGCCGTTCAGTGTATTGCCCAAACGTCAACCTTGCGATGAGTGGAGGACGCGCTCTACAGCCACCCATTTCAGTGCATTGGCACTGAATGTTGGTGATGCTATCACAAGCTGCAAAATCTGTGCTGGAGGTATCTGTACACCAGGACACACAAGCATAAATCCACCTTAATGAGGCGGCTGTGGAATTTATTAATGAGAGCTCTGATAAGATTTTGGGTGCATATATTTAGGAGGCTCATACTCAGCATGGAGGAGGGGCATTATGTCACAATAGTACCCACAGATAATCCTTGGGTCACTACGTTTGAGTGTAAAAGCCTTGTCTTTTGGTGCAGTGGAGTAGCCTTCATGCCCTTAAGAAAAGAAAACGTTGCCTGAAAGCTGCAGGAAGAAAAGGGCGCTATATCAGTAGAGCCACAACCAGGTATAGGAGGCTTTACTGCTGAGGCATCACATAAAAAAATACAGTAATCCCACCATCCAGCCTAGCACTGCTTTCATCAAAGCAACAGCCGAGTCAGCTGAGTCAACAATGCCTGGCAGGTGAGGGTTAGTAGAAGCCGCAGCAGTGACCGCAGACATTATGTTGATGTCTAAACCGTCAGGTGGCCGAGCAGCATCTGACTCCAAGCGGAGGACGTGATGGTGGAGGGCAAAGGTTAAAGATGTGCTGGATGAGGGGTTGCAGAAAGAGGTGGTCTAATAAGCCAAATGGTTTTAGCTGCAGCATGGCTCAAGTGATGACAATGTCAGTCTGTTTGAGACTGAAATATCTCAACAACTATTGGATTGGTGACGGTGGTAAACGTTAGGTGGTTAGCATGTTCTTTGGAAGTTAGCATGCTGTTGTTAGCATTTAGCTCACAGTATCACTTTCCTTAAGCCTCACAGAGCTGCTAGCATGGCCATATAGACTTTTAGTCTAGTTTAGTTTTGAGACATATTTCAATGCAACGTTGCAAGTTCCACATGAAATCAGAATATTCATTTTTGGTTCAAAGATGATTCTTTGGTAGAAAGTATACGACGTCTCGTCAGAGGGATACAGTATAAGGACTGAAACTGAGGGACATCCCAATAATGAGATTTGGGGCTGAGGGACAATGAAGCTAACTATAAAAATGTCAAAATCTAAATCTTTTCAGACCCTCCCGAGGCAGCTTTCAGCAGACTCTTTTCCACACTGGAAAATAATTGATGCACTGGATTTTTAATTTGGACCTTGACAAAAGGGCTTTAAATAAAACAGGGAGCAGCTGGCTGGTCGGGACACATTAGCATTCAGGAGACGGAGAACGAGCTTTAATCGAGCACGGAGCCAAGGATAGGCAGTTAATGGTAGAACTTCAATAAGTGAAATGAAAGCAGTTGATGGTGTGTGTGTGTGTGTGTGTGTGTGTGCGCGCGTGCGTGGGAGATATAGAGCCTCTTACAGCCAACGTCATGATTACATCATGGTGTTAGCTGGAGGCAAAACAAAGGAAAGACTGGAGGCTAACACAAATCACCTCAGAGCAAGCCCCCAGGAAGAGCGGCGGTCGTTGATTCCAATTTTCGTAGTGGCCAAACGGCGGTACTACAACTTCCGTGTCCTTCACGTGATGCCATTTGGCCCAAAAATACTTTTTCCCATAGACTTACATTGGGAAAGAGACGTCTGTAACTCAACTTCCCTTACTCCGTTCATGTGAATGAGACCCAGACCGAGGCTGGGGCGAGGGCTGGGAGGCGGAGTTAGAAAGCCGTGACGACGGCGTGACGGCTGCGACCGCGTGACCGAGCCATGTGACCGAGCGAACGTTACTGCACCTGCTCCATGGGCCCAATGGATGCAGAAGATCGCTGGAAGATCTGGGTACTTTTCCAGTCGGAAGTCGAGCCATTTTGGCTTCATGCGCCACTTAGCAACTTGAATGAACGGGGCCCCGCCTCCAACGCTGTATCCAGTTCTCTTATTACATCCATGGTCACAATCACCTGAGTGATGAATGTGTTTTGTGTCTATTTTGCTTGCTTTGCTTTGTGATGGCGAATTGATGATCTCTGTTAGATCGAAACGTTGCACAAGAA
>CAKALU010006723.1:1936-21769 GCA_916700995.1 Hozukius guyotensis | reverse complement strand
TATAAATGAATCCTTCCTTTTACTATTACTATGGTCAACAATAGTTATTTCAGGGGCAAGTGGCCGGGAGCTGAAGAACAGAGGGCTGGATGGGGGCAGGGTAGAGGCGGAGCAGGAAACCTCAGGCGGACAGTCCGGGGGCAGGGCAGAGCGGAGCAGGAGACCTCAGGCAGACGGCCCGGGGGCAGGGCAGAGGCGCAGCAGGAGACCTCAGGAAGACGGCCCGGGGGCAGGGCAGAGGCGGAGCCGGGAAACTCGGGCAGAAGAGCCAGATTAACACGAGGAACAAACCAGAATGAACACTAGTA
Organism: Hozukius guyotensis; assembly: GCA_916700995.1. Lineage (NCBI taxonomy): Eukaryota > Metazoa > Chordata > Actinopteri > Perciformes > Sebastidae > Hozukius > Hozukius guyotensis. The sequence continues at coordinate 21,461 of CAKALU010006723.1, read as the reverse complement.
ACATGGCAGACAAGGCAGAAAGTAAAACTAGAATGTCAGTGTGAGAAGGCGGGGGCGTTAGGCTGGGAAGACGTCAGCAAAACACTAACACAGTAGTGAGCAGCTGCAGCTAGCTGCGCTATCAGTTAAAATATCTTGTTAAAATATTCCAACGTCTCCCTGTCACGCAGCGGTAGAGGCTTCCTGTTCTCTGACCAGCTGGCTGACTGTGGACGCCTCGACACACTGCCAGATATCTGGTAGAGGGGGCGAAACAACAGCCTCCTGAGCCGGGTCATTGGTTTTTGAAGCCCCGAGTTCAGCGTTTGGTCGTTACCATCTTGTTGTTTTTGCAAACAGAAGTGAGAGAAAAGGGTGGAGCGAAGTAGAACCAAACGCTGGAGAAGGAATTTTTGGGCAACCAAAAAGGTTATAATTAACTTTATGAAAGTTGTAAGACGAAAACACGGACCACTCCCAGACCGGACAACGCCGTGGTAGCGACCTGTCAATGAACATCATGCTGTATTGAAGAAGACTTGAAACTAGCGATTGAGACCATAAAGTCATGTTTACTGAGGTAATAACTGGGCACTGTAAAGTCTGATCGGTGCATCCCTAGTTTCAGGTAGGGGTTGTCTCATCTCTGGCCTCCTCACATGTGTCTAAAAACCTCCAGTCGGCTCTAAAAGAGCCAGACATAGTGTCTCAGCTACTTAAGAAACCTTTATCAAGCTCCTTTTTAATTGGCCCTCACAACTCTTCCCCATTCCCTGTGTTTTGCTCTAGTCTCATAGGAGTAGTGGCAAGAAAATAATACAGTAAAGAAAAGACTTATTTGATCTCTCTGCTCCCGACTCTGGGCCAGTTCCTATCGTTAATAGTCTTATTCCACCCGAGCCTTTTTCCCTTCATTATTCCACCGGTGACGGTGCCATCAAGCTCATTAAGCTAGTTGGTCAGGGAGCATGGCTTTCCAAAGCCGATATCACAGATGCTCTCAGTGCCTCTGCAGTGGCATCTTTTCGGTTTGAAATGTGAATCCAAACTGTGTTTCGCAGTGTGCCTCACGTTTTAAAGCAGTCCTTCCATGTTTAATCAAGTATCGTGCTCCTTACTGTCCAAATTGAAACACCTGCTCAATCATTTAGGCCTCTCTCCTCTGTGACGAAAAGACTATTGGACACAGTAGAAATGAAAGCTTCTCTTCCAGCTGAGTAACTCGAGCTCATTTGTGAAATAACTGCCGTTTTTAACTGCATCAAAAGAAGTAAGAAAATAGCTTTCTCTCCTCGGCCATCTAAAGTCCACGATGCGTGTTGTTCCCCAGGTCAGCTTGTTCATTTCCAGACTGCTGGACATGGTTTTATGATCATACCTGATCATAGCTCTGCCTTCTACTATGGAGGGACGGAAGGACGACCTGAAGAATCGGCCTCAGATAACCTACACTAGCAGATTTAGCTGCTTTATTGACTCCGCTGCTACAGACGGTGAAGAGATCTGAGAAGCTCTGAGAAGCTCTGAGGCAGATCAGGACTTCCACAGTAACAAGGTTTAGTTTTGTTCAACACACAGATAACCGTACTTAAACTATCTTTAGTCTAATGCTGCCCATAAACTGCCTTACATTTTAAACTGTCCAGAAAATAGTCAAAGTAACTGGCTGTCATTAAACCAACGCTACGATGCTGAGTCCTCCCTACACATGAAATCATACCTGATGTCCTCCTGGCTCTGCTGTCAGTCCTTTAAAGGACCTGACGTCTCTTCTCCGCTGCGCTTTATAGCCCAACCACGAAGTAGGATATGGGTTTTCCTCCGTCGGCTTTTTGTCGACTAAATGAACTGAACACACATAACGTTAAAGGGTTAATGGTGATCTCTTCAACTTTAGGTTTCTCAGCCACATTCTTCTGGATTCCTCGTCTGTAGGTCGGCGATGGAAACGGTACCGATGGTCACGAGAACAATCCCTTTTTGTTTTGTGTGCATGTTCAACACACTGTTGTTGAAGCCACACATTGAGCTGTGTCTGGTTGTTAGTACAGCTACAGTTAGAACAGCACGACGAAGTACCAGAGCTCTGCAAGAACATTTTAGAAAATGCAAATGTAACGTTCCTGTTACTTCCGCTACCTCATCGGAAGTTACGTGCATAATCGTTTCTACAGTAACGCCACAGAGAATAAGGAGGATAGCACTGTTTTTGTTACCTCTCATATGTTGGAAAATCCGCACCTACTGTAGTCTGTGTCTGTGAGAACAGTTGAGTCCAGGGCCGGCTCTCCGGCGGCTCTCCGGCGGCTCTCCGGCTGCCCTCCGTGGTGCTGATCACAGGCTGGTCTGCAGGATGGGAGTTGCACGGCGAGCCTCTCCGTGGTGGTATAGCAATTGTCTGGAGTGGTTGTGTGCGTTCGAGCGTGACCTGGTGTTTGCACCGGGGCCAATCACGATTATGTTCCGCTGCTGTTGTCCTCTTCTTGTATACTAAAGGTCACAACTAAGGTCATCTTGATTTCCAGCAGGTTATTCAGCAGGAGAGGAGGAGGTGAAGAGAATTCTGCTGTATGAAAGGACAATAGCTCTCCACAGCACGGCTGATCTGAAACAAACGCCGGCGGTCTCCAGAGAGCCGGACCGCCGCTGAGGATGTCGTGGCTCGTTTGGCTTCTGTTGGCACGTCAATATCTTCCCTCCGGAGACATCGACAGGAGAGGCTAAAGGAAGGAAATCTGTTGACACATCTTTTACTGTAGAGAGAGGAAACTAGAGAGCATCATGTGAGCTTCAGCACAAGAACAATAACTCACCATCACACCTACAGATGACCTCTGTGTTAGCAGAGAGAAAGTACAACAGGCATGGGGATACAGCAGAGGAAAAGATAAGGTGGCATTCTACTGAGAACAAGGTTGTATTTATAGTTGATGTTCAGATAGGAAACAGAGCTAACTTTACCTCAGGTCAGAAATGCTTTTATTTGGCATTATGAAAGAACCTGAAACAGAGAAAGAGTTTCTCCTCCGGTCGAATCTAAAAAGGTCAAATGTAAAAAGGAAAGCCGTGCTGCTGAGAGTGCTGACCCGCTAATAACAGTCTTTGTTGCAGCTCTGCGTGGCTGTTCGGTGTTCGGAGGGGACGAGGCTCACAGGTTACTATAAATAATGAATTCTCTCTTTAGCAGGTATCGTCCTTTATCCGTCTGCTACTCTGTCAGTAAGTGAACTTACACAGATCTCTGCATCTGCAAATTGAAGTAAATCCATGTTAACAGAGTGGAGAGTGTGAGGTTCAGCCTGAAGGACCCCAAGCAACGACGAAGACGGTGAGGAGGTGATGAAAGTGAGACAGAAAGAACCTTGGCCACAAGACACCGAACAACTCGCACTAAACACTCAGAGCATCGGAGCCACAGTTACAACCAGCAGTGCACGGATTCCAAGTGTCAACAGCCTCGTGCTCGTCATACTCTGGACGCTGTGAAACTGTTATCTTAAAGAACCAGTGTGTAAGAATTAGACCTCTGAAGGTCTGACCCGTGGAGGCATGGACTCCTCTAGACCTCTGAAGGTCTGACCCGTGGAGGCATGGACTCCTCTAGACCTCTGAAGGTCTGACCCGTGGAGATATGGACTCCACTAGACCTCTGAAGGTCTGACCCGTGGAGGCATGGACTCCTCTAGGCCTCTGAAGGTCTGACCCGTGGAGACATGGACTCCTCTAGACCTCTGAAGGTCTGACCCGTGGAGGCATGGACTCCTCTAGACCTCTGAAGGTCTGCTGTGGTATCTGGCACCAAGCCGTCAGTAGCAGATCCTTTAAGTCCTGTATAAGTAGCGAGGTGGGGCCTCCGTGGATCGGACTTGTTCGTCCAGAACATCCCATAGATGCTCCATTGGATTGAGATCTGGAGAATCTGGAGGCCGAGTCAACACCTCCACTCGTTGCCACCCACATGATGTCAAAGAAAACGTGATTCATCAGACCGGGCCACCTTCTTCCATCGCTCCGTGGTCCAGTTCTGATGCCCATTGTAGGCGCTTTATGGCGGTGGACACGGGTCAGCGTGGACACCTTGACCGGTCCCCGTACCAACAAACTGCTCCTCACTGTGTGTTCTGAAATCAAGGTCTCACAGTCCGGTGTGCTCTCCTTTGCTCAAGGTCACTTAGATGATAACTATTATTATTTTCTATCAACGCCTCGTTAAATCATCATTACTCATCAAATCAAAAATGCATCCCTCAGTTTCCCATCTCACAGCCCTTTACATTATTCTTAGTTCCGGTTCATTTATATCCTTTCAGCTTCTGTGCCTCCTCCTCTTCCTCCTCCTCTTCCTCCTCTTCACGCTGTGACTCAGCCCAGTTAAAGCATGCCGGGCTCTCTCTGACTTCAGGGCAGATGTTTTGCCTTCCAGGCGTTTCATTTTGACAGCGGAACCCATTTTACGAGGCATTCATTGTGTGTAATTGCTCTCATAATAGTCCCCGTTTCCTCCGTAGTGAAAATAAAACCGGTCAGAGCTGAAAGTGCATCTGCTTACTGCTCCGTGTTTGATGGAAAACATCCTGCAGAGCCGAGCCAGGCCGTGACCACAAACCAAATGAAGGCGTCCTAATCAAATGTGACCTTCTCCTTCTCCACTCACCCGCGGTAATAAGCTTTCACTTTCTCTGCCCATGGTGCTCTCTCTCTCATCTGCTCCTCCCTGAGCCCTCTCTTTCACTCTAGAACACTTCAAATGATAATATAAAGAAATCTACAACATTCAGAACATCATCAGGGTGATGGTCAGTTAACTTCAGTGGCATCAGAGAGGCTGGGAGACTCTCAGGGACGACGTCATGTAACCAACAGTGTTACTAGCAAGCTACACCAGACACATCTGGCTGTGTGAGCTATTATTACTGTTTTATCTACTTTACTATATCTCAGACGGAAATCTGGTACTTTTTACTTCACTACATTTATCTGACAACTGTAGTTACTTTGCAGATTATGATTTAAACGAGCCAACACTATACTATATAAAGCAATTAATAAGTTACGTCGAAGAACTACAACCTTAAAAAGCTTCGATATTAACGCATTCCCTCACAAAAAATAAGTTAATTCAAGTGTGCTACTACTTCTTTTAAACTTAAAATAAGAAAGTATTCTTTCAGTTTACTTTGTATGTACTTATCAGAGATATACTTAACAAAAGCATACTCAAGTATACAGAAAAGTCTAAGTGTACTTGGCTTATACTGAAGGGTATGCCGAAAAGTATAAGTACATTTGACTAAGTATTATAAGTTCACTTAAAGAAAACTTACAAATATACTTGCAGTAAAAACTACAGAGTTTACTGAGAGTATACTTTAAAGTGTACTTTCATAAACTGAAATATATAAAACTAGTAAACTAACAGTATACCTTGTTGTGTAGTTCATATTAGTACAAAATACAACTTGGATGTAAACTAGATGTGTACTCAAAGTTAAAGTATATTTTTATAAATTAAAAAGTGGGCCAATTTAGTCCCAAGAAGTGTTGAAGTAGTACACTTACAAGTACTTACTACTATTACATAAGTATTAATATACTTATTACATAAAGTATACGTGAACTATACTTAAGTGTGCTTCATATGTTTAACGTGTCGCCTGCCGATAACGCATCCACTGCCTTCACTGGTCACATGACCCTGGTTTTCCCCCCGAGAGCGTCCCCAGCGAGGTTTAGGAAGTGAAGCGTGAGGCGGCCCCACACTGTGCAGTTTCCACTCCGTACATACAGTATATGCTGTGGCAGATCCATCGACAGAGCTCGTTATAACAAATACTGAAGCGTCCCTGAAGACGCTGAGGAGCAGGATTATTAAACCCACCTCTGTGATAAAACATGGAACATAACAGAGCTACAAAGGCATCTCAAGTTTGCAGTGATTGGGAATCTAATACCTCCTTCACCACAACAAGAGGACAGTCTCAAATAAATGAGGATACTTTGCTGTATTGATTGACCCGGTGTAATAAGAGAACAAGGATGAACCAGAGCAGCTCATGCATTTATTCTTTATGACACAGTCTCATCCGTAGGGCCTCAGTTTCTAGACTTTTCATAGACTAACAGTGTTATAGAGTACTTTTAACCTGAAAGTTATGTTCCCATAATAAGCAATTACCTTGAATTATTGTCCCTCCGAAGTACGAATTTCAATCTACTGCGAATGTCCTGCATCGTTCAGCACACGAGGAAGGCTTCTTTACACATGTATCGCTAAGTTACTTATTAATCGCAGATGCAAAATCTGTTGTTCTTCCTTCTTCCAGTGACGTGACAGTGACGTACTTGGTAGCAAGGAAGAACTACAGAGTGCTACATCAGCTTTGGTAGCTGTGGGGTGCATTCAGCCGTATTCAGCCAGAGAGAGTCCGCTCGAGGATATGGCGGGCTGGGGGAACCTCCAGAACCTGCCTGGTGGAGCTTTTGCTCTAATTGCTCTCCGATGCCAACAGACATGGGATCATTCTGCTGTTTATGAATGTCAGCGTGGGCAGCTTCTGTTGGATGCTGTCGCCGATGACAACCCAGAGAGCGCCGTGTGCGTTGCTATAGAGGTGTTGCTGGAGACCTTCAAACTGGAAAAGACAACCAAGACCAGCAGGGCAATTTTTCGGGCAAGTTGTTGTCATTAGATTTAGCTACTTTATGGTCTGCCTCTGAAGAAGGAGGCAGCTGCTCAGTGGGCCGCCGCCGCTAAACGGGCCGCCGCACGCCAGAGAGAAACGACGGCGGAGAACAGCGTGTAGAGCCGGCGTATTTTCACATCTCACTCTGTGAATTAAGGATTTCTTTCGACCGAACCAGAGCTGCTGATAGTTGGAACGGTTGAAAGATTCATTTTGTTTCTGTCCAGTTGGAATGAATTGTGTTAGAAACTTCAGTTCAGAAAGTATTTGAAGTTATTGTTCTGTTTAGGTGTAAGAATATTTCCTTTATTTTGTTTATTTATCGGATGTAGCAATGCATCCTGGTACATGTAGGCACAGCCGTCACGGCTCCGCAGGAGAAATCAGCTTTCTCTGTCGATATAGCACACACAGGGGAATTCATTTCTTCAGTGGACTACGTTTCCCATCAGCACCGATTAGACATAAAAGGTGGCAAATTTTCCCTTTTAATGTTGTGATTTTGATATTCTTTGTTTCTCTTCCATTCTAAAATGTAACATAAGATGTAGTTACTGTAAATGTTTTGTGGTCAGAAGTTATGTAAAAGATGAAATGCCTTTGGCCCGTCCTTAATGCACCGCGGGGGTCCACAGTCTCCTGCCATAGAGCGAGTAACTGTGAATGTTTAGTGCCGCCAGATGTTCTTACAGGCGTTTTTCTGGTTGTTCACTTCTAGCAGGCCACAGTGGTCGGTCTGAATAAGGAGGTCACGGCTGTTTATGTATGCTCCGCAGGCATTGTGGGCCGGCAGTGTGACCTGAGAGAGCCACTGAAGTGAAGCCAACGTGTGAGACAGCGTCTGCCGGGGATCCACCGGGACCTGATCTAAAAGTCTGATATATACTCGCCACTCCGCAGGCCTCAGACACCCGCCGTTACAGATGTATGCCCTCACAACCTGCCACCGGACAGAAATAAACACCCAGATGTTCTATCAAACACTCTGTGGTATGTTGAGTTAAATTAGCGTGGCATTAGTACGGGAGGTTGAACGCAGATTACTTCTAACAGAAAAGAGCTCGTGAACAGGTCGACTGCAGATGTGACATATGTCCAAGTGAATAAAGTACGTAAAGTGGAGGCTGAGGGGGGGACATCGGGCTCCGCCTTTCCCTCATTCGCCTCACCTGCGATGGAGAGAGAGAAAGCCACCACCTCCCAGGTGGGGGGCATGGGTGGGGTCCCAGGTGCCTCTCATGGTGAGCCGAGCTAACCTCTGACACAGCCTGTGTGCCAGTAAAGTTCGTTGCCCTTTAGGAGAGATGTATGATGTCATGGCACCGCTCTTTATCAGGAATAGAGTTGGAGGTAACACGTTACACATTTAGAGTACTCGGATTACTTTTTTTGTTGGAACGATAAGGTAACACGGTAGTTCACAATTCAAGTAATCAGTTATTTAGTTCGCCGTGCGTGCAGGTTACAGTGTCCTATGTTCACAGTGTTCGTCTCATTTTAACTGTAAAGACGTGGGTTTGTTGCCTTAACATAAGCAAGCGTTTTTGTTTAATTAATAACGTTAAGCATGCGTTTACTGCGACCGAAAAGTGAGTATGTGATGAGTTGGAATGAGAATGAGGTGTGTGTGCGGGGCAAGCAGGAGAGCAAATTTTGTCCGCAGTGAAAATGTTGTTTTTGAAAGGCTAAACGCCAACAAATATGGATTGAAGCCGGTGGAGGCTGGTCCATAGAGGTCCAGTTGAGAGGCAAGAGGGAGATCAAAATATTAAAAAGAGTAATTAGCTGAAATAAACCATTACCAAATCTCAAGTATCATTTATAAAATATGTTTTTCACTCTTCTTTTGCAAAAATCGATTATTTAATACATTCTAATTAAAAATGCCTCAACAGCGACACCTTCTTTTTCTGAAAGACGGAATAGTTTTAAGGGTTAAGGACTGAAGAGCTGCCCGACTACAAGGGAACCGAGCCGCTTGGATCCCAGGGAAAAAACAGGACAAAAGAGTAATCATGATGATTTCATGGAGATCTGACCAGTAGTTGTTGTTGTGATAAAACAGACCTTAGGCGAGCTGAAAGTGTTGTGGGCAAGTACTGAAAGTCTTAACAATTACAGAGCTGTAATTCAACATGGACACAGACTAGAAATAAAGCCACCAGTTTGGTGTTAGAGGTGCTGATAGCGAACATCAGACGCTCTACGGTTGTTGAGCTTCCTGCTCCTTCGTTCTCGGCTGGTTAATAAAAGGCAGCAGAGTCTCCTCAGAACCGGGAGATGAAACACCAGTTGGGACAAAACAAGGCTGCAAAGTCCAGAGGCAGAAAACAATAACATGACTAATCCTGTAGGAGACAACCCACAGCCCTGTTACATACACACACACACACAAACACACACACACACACACACACACACACACACACACACACACACACACACACACACACACACACAAGCTGTTTCTTCCTCTGGAGATAATACTGCAGCGCTACTCCAGCTCCACGGCCTGACCTCACATGATATATACTGTAAACAGTGCGTGTGTGTATCTACTGTGATCATAGCTGGATTCCTGCACAGTGCTGGTGTCTGTTTGTCTTTCACTAACTCATCTCAGAGCTCTGATGTATTTGGTGTGTTTTTAAAAAAGAAAATGAACGCTGATGAATCACAGCTTACAGTAAAAGAATGAAGTGGCCTCTGATTCATGTGCCATAATAACACATTACATGTCCTGTTCAATTACATGTTGCTCATGTCAACCCTCAGTTTGTGTCAGCCAACCCTTTAACCGTGCTTATAGACCCCTTCTCTTCTCACAGCTTATTATGTTGCCGCCGTCATTTTGAAATGGACATTAGTGTTGTGATATTTAAACAAACTATCCGTCAACAGTGAAATAAAAGCTTCTCGTCTACAGACCGGTCTCTAGAGAGCGAGGCAGCGACCCCGGTAGCATGCTGGCTTGATGTCACGGCAGTTTGTGGAGCAAATTTTCGATACGTCATCAATTTTCATAAAACTGCCAATATCCAAAATGTACACAGTTGATTTCCCGCCTAAAAAAAATTTGTCAGAAGTGAATTTAGTGATGAAATAGCGACGAAAAATGTAAAAACAACTTGCCGTTTTTTGGCCACTGTTGTTGTTGTTGCTGTGGCAATAGACTGTCCTGTTCCAGCGGTTCGGCCTGGACGTACTGCTGGTATAGGATGAGGTTTCCAACGCAGCCATAGTTTCTGAATCGTGGTGCTGCGGAGGAGTTTTTAGTGTCTTTCTGCTGTGTTCCTGTTTGCTTTGCATATTCCGGGCAACATTGTGGAACCTCCTCTTTACATGACGCTGCGTGTTGTTTAGCATGTGGATATTTTTCTGGAGATGGGCTCTCCTCAATCCACTCCTCCATAGAAGTCAACCTAACTTTGTACCTGTAAGCAGTCCTGTCTGTGACCCTGTCGCTAAAACCATGACAACACATCAGTCTAAAGTTTGTTTCTCAGACGCGGAGTGATCCTGAAAGCGCAAAGGAATTAGACGTCATATCATATCACTGCTATGAACCAATCAGATTGCTTGATTTGATTGTGCTTGGTCATGGTGCATGTTGTGGAGGGAGGAGGACTGGCCTAGCAATGTTGTCAGTTGCAGAGTTTGAATCAAAGCTTTGGCATCAGTTGCTGTATGCACACATGTAGTAACCAGGGAGAAAGCACATCTTGTTCAAAGGTGAGTTCCCACATCATTTATCAGGCTGTCAGAAACAGTTTGAATCACAACGTTGGTTCATCCCATGTCAAACAACTTGCTCCAAATAACTGTGAGAATGAAACCCTGGAGGAGAGCTAGCTGAACTAGTTAGCTCTATAGCCTCTCCGTGTGATTGGCAGGAGGTTTAGTACTAATCTGACTGGGCATTAGCGAGGCTGTCTCCCTCATCTGTACGAGGATATTAAAATGATTAAACTGAACAGACTAAGAGGAGGAGGCCTGGCAAGTGTTTGGCCAAAAACACATGCACTTGACACTTGTCTTGTTTTGTTGTGATGTCATGAATTGCCGCGTCGTAAGTGTCAGTTTGTTCATCCCTGTGGCTGTCAATCAAGACACACTGAAGGAGGAGAGAGACGCGTGGTTGAGAGCTTCTTTACAATCCACTCAGTCAAAAACCCAGGCTCGCTTTTTAGTGGCATCACAGATTCATGGAAGAAAGTTTTTCATTTCTAAGGGCTGATTCCATACACACACATCCTCATGCTCAGCATCTCGCTGCGGTCATCATCCTGAAGCATTTGGCTCAGAGTTCAGTTTCATGCTTATGGTGACCCTTCTGGGCTTCCATCCAAATGTGACTCCAGCTCCGGACTGCTTAGAGTAATCACCCCTACGACACAATAGATAGCCATACTTTGCCTACTACAGATTGTACTGCTTGTACACACTGTGATTAACTTTATGAATTAACATATTTGGAATCAATCTCTAGTTTGATCAGGTTGATGCCAGGGTTATAACAACCCACCTGTAACCCCAAGAGGCTGCCACGTTCAATACACCGAACAATACAAGGTTTTTTAAAACATGCAACTCACTGACAACTTAAGGTGTTGTTATCACACTTGGTTCCTTTCACATTAATAACTGCACTGATTGCACAGACGGAAAACACCGGCAGCAGCAACACAGACGTTTATGGGCTTAATGAATTGATTTCATTAGGACCGCACGGCAAGTTAAAAACAACTATGTGGGTCTGAGCTCCAAAGAAACGTTCCACCTTATTCCTAGCCCCCATGATGCCTTGCGTGAATTATGGGCGCAACTTCCGATGCGTCGTGTCACTGAACCCTATTAAAATAATATAGTAAAACGTGGGAACAGCAGTTATTACCTCGCCACCTCCCGGGGCTGTGGAGTTAGCGCTCTCACCGCTCTCTCTCCCTGCAGGGATGGACGGGGCTCGCTGTGCGACTGGGACTGTCGTCATTGACGCATTTACTTTTAAATGTACAAAATTTAGGGTGAAAATTCCTGTATTGTTTCATATCGCAGAAACACACCTTTAACGCAGTGTTGTTGTCACTGTATTTGAGGTCGTCTGCAGTAATGTTTCAATAACCACCGTACCTCAAGATGTCTCTTTACACAAATCAGCATTCTGTGGATTCTCTAGTTCTTTAGCACAAAGCATCTTCATTTCTTATTTACATATCTCATAAATATGCAAAGTGTTTACGCCACAGGCATGGTGCAAAGTGCCTCTTCTTCTCTAATTGGGGTATCCTTGTTTATCTCAGACTCACTTTCTGTGTCAACTCGGCTGACTGTTGATCTGGTGATACAGCTTTGCTAGAAAGCCTGACACTCAGGAGAGGCAGGAGAGTCGTGTGAATCCTGCAGGTATATATTCCTGTGTGTGTGCTGCAGAGAGCGATACCAAGCACACTCTCAACATGTCCAATGTGTTGCTCTCCAACCAGGACTTTAGTCAAGAGCACTTATGTCCAGGCCAAAGTCCCAGACTGAGCACTGCTAAGACAAACACATTCACACCTACGGGGAAAAAAAATAAAGTTTTCCATTTCCCTAACCTGCAGGTGTTTAGACTGTGAGAAGGAACCAGAGCACCTGGAAGAGTCTGTCTTCAAACCATTGTTTCAAATGTTCTGTATGCCCATGTTTTCTCCTGCCACCCCCATGGTTAAGGTTTGGTTAGGTTTAGGCAAAGAAAGTACTTGTTTAGGGTTAGCAATAGCTCATCGTTTGTGAGAACGTGCAACTTGACCTCCCAATTTAAATGTGTGTTTGAAACAGGAAACTAATCAGTGGTGTTTTCTCTACTCTAAAGTATTGAGATGATTGTAAATTGCAAGAAAATGGATTTTATTTGGGGATTTATTTTTTACTTTTTTTGACGCTCGGCTAAACTCATCAGCTGCTGCCGTCATCAGAAACGGACGTCGCTTCACGTGGCGCTTCAGAGGAAAGGACGCCTCGTGTCTCTTAAAACATATTTCCTCATTTTCCCCCTCTCATGGTTTCCTTGCGTCTCTCCATGCATCCTAAGCGGCACGGAGGTGCAGAGGTTAGCACGGTTGCCTCACAGGTTCTGGGTTTGAACCTGCCAGCTGGCTGAGGCCTTTCTGTGTGGAGATTGTATTTTCCTCCAGGGTGTACCTTGCCTCTGAAAGGAGGAGAAGTCCAAGTCCTAGAAACCGGTACCTGACTGACTGAATCTGAAACCAAGACTCCTCAATATGTCCAGGATATAAACAGTATAATAATCCATGTTTATTTGAGAGAAGGGACAGTGCAAATGAATAAGAACACATGATAGAATGAAATGTTAAAGAGGAGCTGAGCCACAGAGTCCAGAGTTTCCTGATGCTGGATCCACTGAGCAGCCGGAGAGGGTTGTTATGACAACACGCCTGTTATTGAATGCTTTAGAGAAAGGTCACAGTGTGAATGTCTCTCAGCAGAACAGCACACCGTGTTCTTACTCGCTTCACTGCTGTGCTAAGTGTGATGCACCCTGGCGAAATACAACATGACGACAGCATCAGCACGTTATCAGCCTGCTCTGTCTGCTTCTGTCTGCTACCTGTGAAGTCTCCGAGGATCTGGATCTGGATCTGGCAAAACACCCGCTTACATAAACATGACACTTTGCAATATCAAGCTATTTAATTCTATATACACAAAGTATGCATTAATATTGAATGTCTGCTGGGAGAATGGGTGTCAAACTAGTTGGCTCTTCTTCAGTGGTGTCTTCAGAGCTGCTCAGGCGTCCACAGCCCTGTCTGTTGTGAACACACTATAATCAGTGACGGGCAGCCGGGTTTTAACAGGATAAAGAGAGGTGTGTGTAAAACAAGCATTGTTGGTTTAAACAATTCATTTGATAGTGTTTCCTATCTTTGCTGGGCATGAGTTTTGTGGGAGATCATCCCAAATAGGAACTGGTTGGGTTCAGTGATTGAAGGAAATAAAAGGCCGGGCTATTCATTTTACGGTATTTTCTTTGATAGGTGAAAAGTCCCAGTTTTGCCAACAATCTGTGAATCTGTGTGTGTTGTTGTCTCTCAGCAGGTCATGTGATCAGACCTGCTCTTGGCTCAGTGTGTTTCTGTAGAAGTCTACAGGGCTTCATGCCCAGAACCAGAGAGCTGCAGTCCTCACACGGTTTGGCTGTGCAGCAGACGCACCGTAGTGGAGCAGGTGATTTATTCCACCTGTCAGCACAGCAGATGCTCCGGTAGGATACTTCAGTGTTTTAGCTCCAGCAGATGCCTCCTTTCATATATGGTGACTCACAGAATAAAGCCTGAGGGCTCAATGACAATTATGCTCACCCCAATCAATACCGGCTCTAATTGGCTTCCACTTAGTTCTGCATGTCTGATTGCACTTGAGCTCGCTTTAAACACAGAAATGACATTCGTCCAAACATCCCTGAGCTATATGTGTGACTTCTAACTCGGGGAACGTCAGCAGCGCTCGGCGGCTGCCTCGCTGAACCGCTGTGTGACTCATGCATGTGGTGTTCACACTCCCGTTATCAGTCTATGACCCAGTGGACGCTGCCCAGTGAAGGGGGGGGGGAGGGCTGTTTTAGCTGGAGTTCATACATGGGTCATTTCCCCTCTAATCTGTGTGCACTTTGCTGCGGGAGGAAGGCTGCATGAAACTGTCGGTTCAGAAGGGGCTAACGGAGTGATCTGACCAGAGCAGGTCTGCTCTGAGGTTATCTTCTGGTGTGTTCAGTATTCTCACAATGTTTTACTTCTTTTCATCTGTTACTACAATGATCCTTACGGCTTGTCCAGACCGCCCGCGTGAGCAGCGCCTGACGGCTGCCTCGCTGAACGGCTGCGTGATTCACGCGTCGGGTGTTCACGCGGCTGCGTTTCTGCTGCTGCTGCTGTTCATCTGTGTGAACTGAACTTCGAGTTAGTTAGCTCTTGTGAAGTGTGAACTCGTGAACATCTGGGCTCTATAGTTGATAGAGCATGTTGTTCCAAACAGTGAGGCGTGGCTGCAGAGTGCCTCCAGAGGCTCCAGATATCAGATGGTTCAGTTGATTGATGGTTTTGGTTAGTTTGGGGGGGTTTAGGGTCTTACATTACCAACGGAAGAGGTGCTTTGTATGAAGCTGGACAGGATGCACCGGCTGAGAGGGGCAATTATCTTCCCCCAAATGCTCTGTGTTGGTTGTGAGGCATTTGAGAGCAAGGTAACAGTAGAAAATGTGAAAACTGCAGACCCAAACACATGCCCTCTGGATTACAGCTGGACTGTTCAGTGAGTACATATGAAGGAATACATTTTAAGGGTAGAAAAGCAAATAACAATTTTGAAAAGTAACGATGGCATGCCCTCTTCTATCGCCAGTAGGAATTAAACTGTTAGCTGGCACTACACAGTGGATCACAATGAAATGAATGGTGCACGGTGGATTCAATATCAGAGAGCAGGATTTAGGAAAAGTTTTCAGCATTTATTTGCAACACAGAAATTTGTGGGAAAAAAGTGAATTTGAATAAGCTAAGGCTTTTTGAGAGAGGACAAAAGTAACTGCATGTGCCTTTGTCAGTGATGTAGAAAGCAGTGTTTGAGGCATATCGGACCAAGAGGAAATACACAATGACATGAAAAAGCAGAATTGTGCTTTCTTGATGGACCATTCGGCGCTTTCTCATCACAGGAGTTAGAACAAAGGCATGTTTTAACAAATGGCCCCGGGATGGGGCGGTCCATTGTAAGCCTGGATGTCTGCTCCTCCCCTGCCATTTGCATGACAGCCTCCATTCCTCTTGTTACCGAACTCCAGGCCAAAGAGGGAGGGAGACTCTCCCAGAGGGCGAGCCCAACAGGTTGTTGCACCTGAAATGACAGATGGTATAATAGAGGAAAGCCATCTATCTCTCGCTGCTGATCAATACATGTAATAAGAAGAGGCCACTTCCTCGCTTTGCCCTCGCAGGTTTCCCCGTGCTTGGAGCGGCCTCTGATCAATGTCTCTTCAGCACGTTACAGTATGTAATGGACCCCATCCTTCTGAACGGGGCTGTTGTTGCTCAGGGAAGCGTTCCTTTTAACTCCAGTTTTGAGCGATTGGTGGAAAAAAACATAAAGTAGAAAACCCTCTCAGCCTGTTGATGGAGTGACAGCTGTTATTGATCTGATGTTGGATGCAAACGCTGCAAAAACTTTAGGTGTATCAACATTTGAACCAACCACCAACGGCTTCAAATGCATACAACTCATTAAGTACACACACATTTACATTCAGCCCAAACTGGAAGGGATGATGTTACAAAATAAATGAAGAACGTTTCAGTACAAGCAGAGTCAGCAATCAATCCAGGTGGCGGGTCCAGGCCATCCTCCACATGGATTAGCGGCCCGGCAGCAGGGCTTCCATGAGGTCAATCGTTTGTCAGAGCTCTTACCGAGGAAGGAAAAGGCTATTTTCCTTCAGTGTTCAAGATGTGAAGGTCAAGTCTCTCTGTAGCAAAGGATTCTTTTTCTTTAAACTGTAGAACCCATTTACACTTGGTCACTTCATGCGTCTTGCGTGGATCGGATAGCTGTCTGATCTCAAGAACGCTAATACCCCCTTTTCACACAGAGGACTCAACCAGGGTTGATTGTGTGTCTGAAAGGGTTAACCCGCGTTGACCGACTCGGCTACCGAGGTCGAGAGGTGGGTCAGACCGGGGTCGATTTCAATGTGAACGCTAACAACCGGGGCGGGACAAATCTAATTGGTCGCAAATAGGGACGCACTGTTGTGACGCAATTGTCACAAGTCGCCGTGACTCATAAACAAAAGGTGCAACGACGGACGATTTGAACAACACAGATATGTGACGAGACTTGGATGTGCCGGAGCTCCTGGCCGTCCACGGTGAGGAAGAAAAAGCGGTAGATTGACGGGAGGGTGAGAGACAACGTAGTGTAACGTTAAACTAACATAACAAGGCTGCTGAATGAGAGAGACATCCGCCGTAACGTTACACAGAAACACACCATGTAGCCGACCACCTCATGGAACAGCCAGCTGTGCATCTGTTTTTAAAGAATGATGTCTTCAGTAGGAGCCGATGGGTTTGGAGCTGAGAGCCTCAGATGGGATGTGGAAGTCAGAAAGTATTGAGAGACGGACTAACTTATTGTCCTCTCTCATGTCTCTGAGCTCAGAGTCTCTCACCTTTCAAACGAGTCCTCACTTTGAGTGGTGTTACCATGTAATCATAAGATATATTCACTGTGATGGATCGTCTAGCAAGGTAGCGAGGTTGAAGTCTCTGCGAGAGGGTTTTATTGTATGGAGAAATAATTGGAAACCAAATGGCTGCCAGAGAAAGAGAAACCAACAGAAGCACACGATGCTTTCGAGAACGTTGGGTCAGTAAAGAATAAATTAAGGGTTAAACATTCAGAAATGCTGGTTTGATATGTTAAGTAATGTGAAACAAAAATAATTTCCATGTTATCCTCATAATCTTACCCAACAAACAATCGTATGATATCTTACGGAAAGTTCCCATTTTTAGTGCGTTTCCCTACGAATGTCCAGCAACACGTGTCAATTTCCGCTCGTCATATGCATACTGTATGTCTTTTCAAAATACACTTGGTCAGGTTTAGGAAAAGAATGTGGTTCGTGTTAGAATAAGAACGGGAGTGGAAGTTCAGAAGTTACGTAAATAATCTACGTTGACTTCTGGTTTCACACAAACACTGGTCTCCTTTTTGGATGTAATGGAATTTCAGTGCATTACTTTTCATAGGTAGAGCTACAAAAGGTGTATGAGATCAGCCTGACCCAACACCAGCAAAAGAGTTGTTCAGTCAGAACTAAATACTTTATCTGTGCTCTGCCGGATCAGATGAAGGAGCCGCTGTATTGACCATGAGGCCATATAGGGTGTAAATCCATCTTTCACATTAATCCTATAAATTTAAAAGGCCTGTAAACTTATTTTAATTCAAAATCCTCTCCAGCCTTTTGCTTTTCATCTCCACTCATCCATTTCACAGGTACAACCCTCTCACTGATGCTTTGTTCTTCTTGCTTTCATCCGTTTCTCCTCCTGCTTTGGACCGAATCTCCCTGCCTTCATTTATTCCCGTCACACGCAGCCGGAGGATGAGTCACAGCACAATGACCTTTTCACTAGATAATGGTCAATGAGAGGCAGAGGTTGTGGAGCTCTGCTCCGTGCAGCCGGGACTCGGTCAGTTTGATCGGTGGCTGCCTGCAAACAAACCACTGAGAGAGGAAAACATCTTCTCTCTGGGCTGCAGCACATTATATATGTGTGTGTGTGTGTGTGTGTGTGTGTGTGTGTGTGTGTGTGTGTGTGCCTTGACTTGAAGGCTGCCATTATTAAATAAACCAGCCACGGAGAATGTGTTCTTTATGTGTCCTTGTTCTGTGGCAGACCACCTCTGTGGAATATCCTATTAACTCCGTCTGTCTCCGGTGCTGCTCAGATGATGTGAGCCGGCAGATATGTGCGCTGAATCTTAGGTCAAGTGTTGAGGGCAGATATCTGTGGCGGCAGGTGGAGCATTTTAATTTAGAGGGACTGTATGTACGTTTTTACATGTATAAAAGTGTTTTATATTTTATTGCCATTGCACCTAAAAAATGAGACCTTCCACAACTTTTCTGTGTTTCCTCCGTCAGCCTGTAGACCGCTTTTAATGTGAAGAATGCAAGCCCGTTTTTTCTGGGAAAATCCAACGGATGTGACGTCATGCACACTCGCAAGTGCCTTTATTTACAGCCCCGTTTGCAGGGCTAACAGTGTGCAACCGTAGCTAACGAACAGTTAGAAATGGAGTCCGCTAACGCCAACAAACGTCCAGCCCTCACCACGACTCAGACTCCAACACAAACGCCACGGAAGCACAAAAAAAACCTGTCTTGCAAAACATGAATGTGACTGACGTCGGGAGAAAACTAGGATCAACATCGGCCGGGCCTTCGATTCATGGAGGGAGCTTTGTTTGGTTTTGGGGATCAAAACGGACCCCGAGCTGACATAAACTCCTATTGGACAGGTAAACTCCTATTGGACAGGTAAGTTATGAAATATACAGTATAGTGAAATGTGGCTTTAGTGGTCAATCACGTTCAGTAACGTGTGTCGCCTCACTGTTTTGACTGATGCTCGCTGGCGTCTACGTAGCGCGAGCAACAGGACGCTGACTGTCGTCGATTTAACGGCCACAGGTGTCGCTCTTAACAAGACATTTCAGATTCTTACAAAGAGTCCCTTTAATGTGGATTTCTATTACATATTTTGAAATTGCACATCATGTTTCCAACATGTTTTTTCTCTGAAAACTGATGGCCGATGCTTCACTAAGAACTGAGATGTGGATGAATAGACTCCCGTGATCTGTATCTGGGGCCTTTGCAGCTACACCTGGTATTAAATTCTATGGCGTCAGATCAGTCTCAGTATTAATGAACTCACATGATGAGCAACACGCTGTGTCAAATAACAGCCAGACAAAGCAGCTATGGGTGGCTGTAGACTCTTCCTCTTGCTATCTACACTACCAGTAAGGTTTTAGGGAATAGCTATCACCAGTATGCTGCTCATTTTGTCCAATACTAGTGGGGCGTAATGCAGATTTTAACCTCTAGATGCCACTAGGATGGATATCATAATGTAAAGAAACTCTGTATTTGGAGTCATTGCCGTGTCTGATATCAGTCAACAGAACAGGCGGATGATGAATCAGCTCCTGCACTGATCTCAGCACCGTTGATGAACGTCAACGCCGATACTACTTTACCTTTGGTTGAGTCCGGATTCGGTTATTCCTCCTCG
>CAKALU010006721.1:0-14524 GCA_916700995.1 Hozukius guyotensis | reverse complement strand
GGGGTTAGGGTTAGGTAATGAATAACAGTGAATAACGGGGTTAGGGTTAGGTAATGAATAACGGGGTTAGGGTTAGGTAGTGAATAACAGTGAATAACGGGGTTAGGGTTAGGTAGTGAATAACAGTGAATAACGGGGTTAGGGTTAGGTAGTGAATAACAGTGAATAACGGGGTTAGGGTTAGGTAGTGAATAACAGTGAATAACGGGGTTAGGGTTAGGTAATGAATAACAGTGAATAACGGGGTTAGGGTTAGGTAGTGAATAATCACATGTTCTCAGAATCATCTTGTAGTGCACCGTTTAGCTGTAACATGAGAACGTTTGCTCCGGCTGCTGGGCGGGGCTTGGTATTTCCTCAACTGATCTCCACATGGCTGCCGGGTCACAAACGTTCTCATTTTACAGCTAAACAGAACACTACAAGACGATTCTGGAGGAGAGAAATAGGCATTAACGTAACAGAATATTGATTCATATCTGATCAGCGCTGCCTAGTTTCACCGTCTGATCAGAGATGGTGAGTGATTGACAGCTGCTCAGAGACAGCAGACCTCAGATCAGCTCTTACTGCTTGTTTTCCTCCTGTCTGTGAAATCTTGCAGATGCCGTTAGCAGCACCGGAGGACACCGGAGGAACATGATTTATTTCAGATTACCT
This sequence comes from Hozukius guyotensis, assembly GCA_916700995.1. Taxonomy (NCBI): domain Eukaryota; kingdom Metazoa; phylum Chordata; class Actinopteri; order Perciformes; family Sebastidae; genus Hozukius; species Hozukius guyotensis. Next base: position 13,864 of record CAKALU010006721.1, on the reverse strand, counting down.
GTCTCAAGCACTACTGTCAGGATATATATATTATAAAAATAACAGTTTTTAATCATATTTGCTCCGTTTCTACCGACTGCTGCTTCACATGTCTGAAATGAAATGAAGGAAAATGAAATGACTCCACCTTTGCTATATCATTATATATATTAATCAATATCAGAAGAATATCTGTATTAATGTGAAGATATTGATTGTTCTGTAGCGCCCAGCGATAGCTCAGCCAACAGTATGTGAATATGTGTGATCATCCTGAGTGAATAGGCCTTCATACTACACTAACACATACAGTAATAGTGCACGTATTGATATTTATTCATCTTTTGATTCTGATTCATCCAAATACGAGACGAAAAACACGACAATCAACCAGCAAGTGATGTCCAACGGCCCCTCCCCGCTCCCTTCCTCTCATTCTCTCTCACAGCTAATCTGATTGGTGCATAAATCATGCTGACATCAGCACGGTGGAAGTTGGCCTACTCCTACACACTCACACACACACACACACGCACACACACAAACACACACACACACACACACACACACACACAGACCGAGGTGAGAGCGGCGGCGTGCTCCGCGGTGATCATGAGGACGGTGGATAACAGATCTCTCTTTTATCATTCCCTGACTTTCCCTGACATTTAAAAAGCCATTAACACCACTGAGATTCACCCTCGTGTACATTTCATATGGAAGCACCCCCAACACACACACACACACACACACACACACACACACACGTACATGCTTGCCACTCACTCTCAGGGTTTCATGTGTGTGTGTGAATGATCTCAGCGATAACATAAAGCCCAAATGACACAGACAGAGCAGTGAATTATCCCTTAATAAGCTCCTCACAGCCGCCCTCCTCTTCTGGAAGATTAAAGAAAAGAGATCCAGCCCACCGCTGAGACACAGCTAGTGATACGCTTATTGATCCCTTGTTCAGATCAATGAGGATTCGGGGCATTGATATCCTCGATCAGAATGCAGTCCTTCCCCCTGCGGCCCCCCCGACACGGTGACGAATGGACAGTAAATGGCTGTTGTGTTAGAGCGACTGCCTTTGTGAATGGTAATTATCCACCGATGCAGCCGTATATATGACCCGGGGATACTGTAAACACTAACGGCATAATAGTATTTGCTGAGCACTGTATTAATTTACGGCCCATTATTGTAAAGCCCATCGTTACAATGCGAGGGAGCATTTATTGTAATCAGAGGATTGAGAATACTAATGTATGTAATGTACTCTGCCTGACACAACCGGACTAATGCAGCGGATGACATACGGCCTCGCTCTTTGTCGGTAGCATTTATTAGCCTGAGTATCGACTAATTATATTCTGTTGTGTCTGCGTGGAAAAACAAGAAGCTAACATGCTCCGCGGTGATACAGCGGTCACCCCCCCCACTTAATCTGCAGGATATTAACATGAAACCTGCAGTATGAGTCATGACTAGCAGTGATATACGAACAGATATTGAGCTCAGTCATTTAAATGCATGTTATTGTAATTCCGCAGATGGCGGAGGCACGTTTGGTGATTATGGATCGGACCTTTTTAAACTCTTCTGAAACCGGCTCTAAATCGTACGGCCCCGCGGGACGGACAGAGACGTTAAGAAGAAATGTTTGCATTTGTAAAACCATGAGAGGGGAAGAGAGGAGAGACAAAGTCAGCGAAGGCTTTAGGGGAGGGTTGACTCTTGGTTTGAGGCAGCAGGGGTCACGCGGTGAAATAAATGTATTCAAAGATAAAAGAGTGAGAAATGACATGAGGGAAGAGATGGAGGTCTTTTACATATTCAGACAGAAGACAGGCACAAATACTGGACTTGTGAAGAGAGAGAAAGGTCTTATGCACGGTTCTATATCTGTAAATCTGGGACTCCCTGAGCACTGTTTGTATTTTGGATTCTGTGGATGTGTATTTGCTCCTGAGAAGGTATTGCAGAATGATTTTTTTAGTTTAGGGTAGCTAAGACTTGGAGCGTGTGTTCGAAACAACTGCTAGATTCTGGGGAAATACTTCAGTGAGAAGGAGGAGGTGGAGGAGGAAGAGATCTAAACAAAGAAAGTCCCATTCTCTCTATCATCTCCTATAAAGGTCTGCTGAGCTGAAGATATGGCGCTGACAGAGTCTGACTCGCTCTCAGCTGCACTTTTAATGCTGCGGGCCAAACAGCCTGCGACTCCAGATAGTAGGTGTACTTACTCGCGTCTGTTTTCATCACGCGTGACAAAGTTTGGCATTAATTCACATCTCCGTTATTAGAGTTTCCGTTGGCGCTGATATGCGGCTACGTTTATCTTCGCTCATGAGCATAATGAGCTCAAAGACTTGAAGATGCTCCCCGAGAGCGCTGCGTTGTTTATCATTCCTTCTCCACTTCATCCTCCTCTGTGCATCATTGTGTATTCAGTGCAGTGTGTTACAGGGTGTCTGCTCTCTGTTGTGCTGTGTTGCAGAGGAGTGTAATGCACCGGGTCTCACCCCGTGTCCATCACTCCGCCTGCTGTAAGTCAGGCAGGCAGCCAGACAACCTCCCACCAGAGAGAAAGAGATGAATGGTGGGATCTGGAAGACGGGGGCGGGGGGGGGCTGTGACTCAGAGCGTCGACGCTGGACGTCAAAAGTGGATTTGAAAATTGTTTAGAGAAGGAAAAGAGAGACAGAAGGTGAAAGAGAGGAGGGGAGGGGTAAAAAGATATAATCATGAATGGCTATGAGAGAGGAGTGACGGAGCAGGTTGGAGATGGAGAGAGACCCAGTGAGTTATGGGGGAGGTGGAGAGAGAGAGAGAGACAGGATGAGTTATAGACCCAGAGAGGGAGAGAGAGCTTTCACACATGGAGACAGCCTGGTGATTTAGGGCTAAAGGACACCGAGACAAGCTCTGCTGCGAAAGGTGATAGACCTAAAGAGTAGTAACAGATCCACTGCAACACTACGGCGCCTACCGTGTTGGCACTGGAGCATCTGCGTCTCCTCTCTTATCTTATCTACTGTATGTAAGCATTCATGCAGCACATGTTAGGATGACTAAAGCATCACGAGAGCGCTCCGCCGTTCCAACGAGACACTTTGAAATGAGAGCAGTAAGCACGTGTTTATCGTGTGTATCAGGATGAAATGATAATGTGCACATACGGTCCGGAGAAACAAATACAAAATGGAAAGAAAAAACTAATTGCCACCAAAAAATACCAATAAAAAGAGGTCATTTGTCTTCGCCTAACAAAATGACCCATATTAGCATTTAGTGATCTAATGACAGAACAACACTTAAACACTGTTTAAATGCATCACCAAAGCTATCCTGAAGGTCTCTGCACACCAAATCCTGATTTTTTGTATGCGTTTATTTTTTTAAATCTGTCATCCGATAAAAAACGTTACACACAGAAACCTCGCACACTGATTCCGATAAATCTTATTATTCTATTCGTTACGAGAATTCCCAACACTAGACAAAACTGAATGAATCACGCAGGTGCGATGGATAGCGCTGGTCTCAAACGGGGCTGATGAATGAATGATGGTTTAGCTGCTCAGAGCTCAATCACCACTCTCTAATCTTTCCTACGTCTTTGTTTTGCACCCATCCCTGATTCCACAACCTATCTTTAAATTCCACATCTTTGTATTCTTTTACTTCTTTATCCTAAAGTGCTTTTTGTGCATCAAAGTTGGGGGACCTGCAAGAGACAAATTAAAAAGATGTTTGATGTATCCTGAATTTGAGTCCCTCGCATAAGTCAAGCTTCAGAAAGCCTGGATCCAACAATTCTTCTAATGCAGCTCAATAGTCTTTTATTAGAGCCTTTCTGCCTGGTAAACAGCCACATCTGTCAAACAGCATGCTCCTCCAGTGCCGTAGAACATTATGAAGCTCTTTGTACAGACTGACTACTCATGACTACTTAACAGCCCTTTAAGGTTAAAGGGAAAGATGGTGGTTATGGTTAAAAGAAACCTCTCGACAAGGAAACAGAATGTGAACAGCGTCTTCAATATGAAGCCTGGGACATACTTCAGTGTTTCGTGTCCCCGGACAGCTGCAGACTTGTACCGGTCACGCGGACGCGGTTCCGTTCATTTGACAATGGAGGGTCTGCGTCGGTCTGGCATTCCACCCGTTCCAGCTGGTGACAGTAATGCACCGTAACGTTGTTTGCCAGGAGTTCAACACCATTTGGCTGAAGATGAAAATATAAATGTGGGTAACGGTGGATCTCTTCGCACAACCTCTCTTCAAACCACTTTGATATCTTCATCATCGTCTTCTTCTTAGTCAACCAGCTCGAGGTGCAAACGCCACCAACTGGACTGGAGTGTGGAACCAAACTGGAGCGCGCGCTGTCGGCGCGCTCGCTATGCTTTTAGTCCGTGTGGTCACAAATTCTGGGCTGCACGTGTACGTCCACACACGTTCCATGCAGCAGATGACGACATTTACGTCATGCAAACCAAAGCGGATGCTCGCGGACACACACACACGCAGACGCAGAAAGTATGAATTGGCCTTTACAACCAGCCCACCGCACCGAACGGATCATATTTCTGTTTCTCTAGTGAGGACAGAGAATTTACCAGAGCACATGCTCAGTAACCTCTTTGGCCTCTCACTACAGTAAGACTGTGTATCTATAAACACCATGACAGGTGAGTAACCCAGTCATGTGTGTGTGTGTGTGTGTGTGTGTGTGTGTGTGTGTTGGTACTCTTTCATGGCTGCAGGTATTTGTATGGCAGCACGGTCGTGTCCATATTTGGGCGGTGTGAGGCGGTCACTAATCCGTCTGACCTTCTTGCTCATTTGCATGCGCCGCCCCCCCCTGACTGAGAGATGCCGTGACCTTTATTAGCTAATTAAGAAACATAACAGAAATAAACCTGACACTCTCACACACACACACACACACACACACACACACACACACACACACACACACCATGGCCAGAGGGAGGTAGTGTTGCAGTGGGTCCTGGTTGTTATTCCAACAGAGCTGGGTCTCCAGTAGCATCACTAACATACTGGAGACACATGCACTGTAGAATACAGCCAAGCCATGATGACGGGCCCCGCCATGTTAGTACACACACACACACACACACGCATACTCGCAAACACGCACACACACAGAAGTCGACTGTACACTGGAGGTGTAAAACAATAAAGTGATGCTGCCATGGCGCTGACAAGGCTGACCTAACACTGTGAGGAACAGGAGAAACAGGTGCATCACGGTGCTGCCGCTTAATTAACCAACCTCTCTGTTTGTGTGTGTGTGTGTGTGTGTGTGTGTGTGTGTAAGAAAGAGAGAGAGCGTGAGAGGAAGAGATATTTTTTCTAGAGTTTTGAGTGAAATCTATTAAACCGAGACGCCAACAGCCCATAATTCATAAATATTTCCTCAGCGTGACTCGAGGGAAGTGGATGATAGGCAGAAAGAGTGAGAAACAGAAGTTCAGACCTGGAAGAAAGAGAAAGTAGAAAGGCAGGAATTGACAGACTAAATCAGGGGAACCCAATCCCATAAAGACAGGAAACTGCTCACTGATGAAATTCACACATCGCTCCGAGGAAAAAACAAGAAACAAACCCAGATACTGTACAACAGTGAGGAGTCTCTACTGTCTTTTTGATCAGTTTAAATCCAATCTGTGCGTTATGGGTACTGTGCTCTAATATATCACAGACCTATGATAAAAATCAATCATTCATATCGCCTATTTTGTTCTGTCATTAAGGCTCCTTGCCTTAATGAAAGCCTGTGGCCAAATTTCAGACGAGCTCATCTATAACCAATCCAACAACATTGATTTGATGCTATAAAACTTGACGGAAATATTCTGGCAGTAATGAATGCTGCCAATTTTCCTCTCAGTCTAAGGCTATTCTGGCATCTCCAGAGACAACAGCAGACAGCTGCTCTCATCTAGTCTCATCAACCTTACCTTTTAATTAAAGAAGAATTTAAAAGTGAGCGAAGCAGATTTATAATCTAATTTAGGGAAGTTCGTCTATGTGAAACCTGATAACTACTTTCTGTTATTGGTATTTTGGTGAAAATAACAATGTATTAGGTTCTGTAATTTCACTTTACCTGCAAAATATGCAAATCTAATGCATGCACAAAAAGATGTATGTGATGCAAAACAGGCCTATTGGTTAACCACAGGATTAGGTTTTGCTTCCTGACACCCCTGCATTTAGATTTATTCTTTAGTCTTCTATTTTACTTAGTTTTAATCCTTTTAAATCCTATTGATGTGTATTTTTAAATCGCCTTATGTTTCTTGTCTTGATGCATTTGTGTGTTATGTAAAGCACTTTAAATTGCCTTGCTGTTGAAAGGTGCTATACAAATACATTTGCATTGCTTTGCCTTTGTTGGTGCTTTTAAATTCAAATTCAGATTCAGATTTTGACCTCTTGTAGCGCAACAGAGGAATAGTTTCAACAATGGGTCTCCATTTCGTTAGTATGTTCTGCTTTTGCACTAGGATACTGTTTGGAGGGGAGAAAACTGTGGGTGACATGATACGCTGTTCTGCCCATAGACTGTATATAAAGATGGACGACATGACAGCTCCCCAAAAGTGAAGCCAAAACATCTCGATCGCCCCCAACCTCATGTGACCAAAACGACGGTTTGTGAGAATCAAAGTCTGAACTGAATTAATTCAAAAATATAAATTACGCCTAGCAAAGTGAAATCTTATACTTACAGTTAAATTGAAGCGTTATTGATGTTACAGAGCTGTCCGTCAACGTCTGTTATGAACGTTGTCGTCACTACCGCATTGCATTGTGGGATATTTATGCTGCTGTAGTGTCCAGCATTGCATACTGTAATATTTCACATGAAATAGTATGTAATTCACGTACTATTGGTTTCATACTAAGGTTTTGGACACACTAAAAAATCTCACATACTGTTTTAGCGTACCAAATAGCACGTTAGTATGCAACCAGAGATACCGATACTGAAGTGTAAGTCACGCTGAATCTAACAGTGTGAGTGTTCAGATTTTTATCACTGTTTTGATAACATATTACTTTTTAATAATATCCCAGTCTGGTCTCTGTTCTGCTCCTGATGCAGACTGAGTGGGGATGCAGTAAAATGCTAAGCACCTTGTCTAATTTAAATGGCTCTGATTGTCATCAGGGACTGGCCTCCTCTTAAATGTCAACAACTGCCAATCAGGGCTGCTCTAAATATCATGGCCGCTCAAACATTACCTTGTGAAAATGCAACAGATGTGTCGTGCATGATAGCACCTTTGTTAGAGACAATGATACCTGAGCTTCTCTACTTTCTCTCGTTCCCGCAGCGCTGCTGCTGCTGTAAGGAGCTATTCAAAGCACAGGGCAGGAAAAAAGGGAGAATGATGGGAGTGCACAGGAGAAAAACATCACTTCTTTCTCATTCACACCAACTCTGGCAGGGAGGCTACAATAATGGTCTCCATTCTTCATCCTCACCTTCTTTTTTTCCTCCACCTTTTGCTCATCTGTATCTGATTCACGCTCTCCCTCTTTGTCGCTCTGTTCTCTTTAATGTTTTGCAACGTCTCACTATTCACATTTTCCACCCCCACCCCTTTCCCTCTGTCACTTTGTCACCTGTCTGTTTCTCCATTTGTCCCTCACATCTCATTATGCCCATCTCTTTCTCTCTCCCTCCCTCCCTCTCTCTCTTTCTCTCTCTTTCTTTCTGCTTCACCACTGCAGGTGTTTGACAGTCATACTGTCGTCATATGGCTGTTGTTCTATTTTAATCTGACTCTTCTGTTCAGGAACAGACACCCACATGCTCTCGCCATTGTCTTGGCTCCATTTCACTTTCTATTCACTCTTTTCTATCCAACAGTAGGTTTATCTATCTATCTATCTATCTATCTATCTATCTATCTATCTATCTATATGACATTATTAAAAGGTAAAGTAATTAGTTAAACAGTCGGCTTCTGCCAAAAGGATTTTTAAGAGAAGCTCAGATAAGGCAACAAGTGTTGCTGCCTAGGAAACTGCTTGCATACTAGACAACCAAATCACCATGGATACAGCTATTACAGTTGCCATGTGACAATGCAGCACTTGATAATGGCTCTGTCTCCACTGATAGTTTGTTATGCAGAAATCACTTTATTTTACAGGCTTGTAATTTCCTAATAATTTCTTATATGTTTCCTGTAAATAACAATAAAATAAAGACAAAGACATATATTTGAAGCACTTAGTTGTGTTGAATTTATGAGCAGTTAGACATTTTCCAGAGGAATTTCATTGGAAGAACTGCTGCATTTAAAACCAAGTAAATAATTCATTGTTCAATTTGAGACTGTCCTCCCGAGAACGATGACAGCATCAGTTGTCGCAAGTGCCAACAAAACGACATATGTTTATGTTCAAGTAACAAAGCCCTCGAACAGTAACTGTGACAGGAGCAAAGGAGGAAGTAAGGTGACGTCATTATGAAGAGACAAAGGGAGGAGGTCGGTAGGGGTGGGAATCACCAGAGGGCCCACGATATGATATTATCACAATACTTGAGTCACGATACAATCTTATTGCGATTTTAAACATTTTGCGATATGCTGAGTATTGTGATAAGATATATTGCGACCGATGATTTTTTCCCCCACCCCTAGAGGTCAGGTTGGATGGATGGGTCAACAAAACATTGGACTTTGGGTGATAGCTGATGGTTTCCTGATCCCGTTTCTGTTGTAGCCATGGCGACAAGGCTACCTTAAGGCACGGTCACACAAATTTACATTGGCCTCCCGTTCATTCCCATTTTATGTGAGCAAAGGGCGAAAAAACATTTGCTTCTGGTTGCGAAGCAAATTCATATCTTCGCATTCACGTGGAGTTCAACTGTGTTGAACTTTCAGCTCGAAAATCGCCTCGGCAGGCGATGGTCACTCGCCTGCATTTGCACACGTGTGACTGTGCCTTTACCTTAACAATGTACAAAAAAAAGCTATTTCAACTCATGCCATGATCTTTCCTTAAACCTAACCAAGTTGTTTTTGTGCATAAACCAAACCGAACTACAGTATAGTGTTGACATCATAAAGCATATTCATGTCTTAACAGTGATTTGTAACAGTTTTGGAAGGCATGAATGATGTGGTCCAGCTGATAGCGCCGTCAGATCAGAAAACACTTCTGTATGTCATTCTAGAGGGAGTCGACCAACAACGCATTTTGTCATTTAATTTGCAGGACTTGCTGTTTATTTTGGGAAACTGTATCCTCAAAATATGTTGGATTGTGTGCCTGACTATAGCCAGATTTAACATGTTGGCATGTTTGGTTGACCTGCTGTGCCCTGACTAACAGACTCTATGTTACGCTTAACTGAAAGTGTACCAATTGAACACTGTCTCCACGATCCCTGTAATTAGTAATAAATGATCAATTCTTCTTCTGTTTCCTTCTAGTAAATTATAGGAATGTATGGCACCTGTTAAGCAAAGTGTCACAGCTGAATTTCCAAAACAAATTTGCATAATTTTTGTTATATATTTGGTGCTACACAACGTCAGCTTCTCAAGTTCATGCTGTTGTTGTCTCTGCTTCTCTTTTGTGTTTTCTCCAGCTAGATCTGCACAGCAACTGGTTGCTGAAATCAATCAGGTTTGAAAATAGTTGCAGGGCCAGAAAATGTGAAAGTCTCAGTTGTTGCACACTGAATTTGTGTTATGTCACATCACTCACGGGGACATGCAGGGCTTCAAAGCCATTAGGAGCCACCAAGGGGATTCAGTTGGCAACAAGTAAGAGAGTCTCTTCTGAACCCTCATTAAACTTTATAGTGGGAGATGTAAAACAGCTGTTAGAAATAACTGAGTAATGAATATGAAAGGTGATATAACACTCAGCGGATTTGAAAAAAAAACCTGTTAATCCCTATGCTGTTTTGGGAGTTCTGTTTGTCATATTTTTAACTATAGCCATATATTTCCAATCACAAAGCCATCAGTGTTGCTATTAATACATCTGAGAGGCAGCCGAGCCAACGTATGTTCACATTAACCTGCCAGCTAGATAATAACTGGAACCAAACAAATTACTGTTCTCTGCACAGGGGAGAAATCTGGAAACAAATCTACCGTATCAGACTGCTGAATTATAATGCATTGAACTATACAGCGATTAACACGGTCAACTTTACTCACAGCCAAATCTCCTGTAGCTCTCCACAATGGCTACCAGGAGATTTGAGACGCAACTGTAAATATTCCCTCCCTCTATGTCTGTCTTTCGCTCGGTTAATTGTCAACACTGAGTGTTTCTTCTTTGGAAACAGGAAGTCAGGAATACCTACACACACACGCAGAAACTCAGGAAAGAGAGAGGCCTATTCCCTACGCGCACATGTTCACACACTTGTTATTTTAACCGCGGAGCCTTTCACCCGACTCCAGCCTTCTGTTTTAACACGTCACTGTGTGAAAGGCTGTGTGTGCTCTTGTGTATGCGAGATACCACTTCAAAGTGTACACCTGGGGCAGCCACTGTATTGCACATGAATGCGGCAAATTAAAAAGGAAAATTAATTAAATTGAATTTTAAACACTGCGTGATTAGTTAACCCAAACACACACACACACACAAATGGAAATATGCACAGGTGCAAGCTCACAAATACGATTTAATGACTGAATAACGAGCAAAACAGGAAATATTAGATGCAAAGACCACACATATACTACACACACACACACACACACACACACACACACACACACACACACACATAAGCAAGCACATATTGTCCGAGGTGATTTGGTTTAAATATTTTGCTGTACTGTATTGCACTTTTAATGAGATTCAGGCTTTGTGTGCGTGTATGTGTGTGTGTGTGTGTGTGCGTGTGTGTGTGTGTGTGGGTGCATTATGCCATTGTTTAGGGGCAGAATAAATTTCCTGTTAAAAATTCCAGGATGGACTCCCCTCTGGGAGCTTCCCTGTTTATCTGTTCAGGAACAAACACACACATTCACACACACACACACACACACACATTTAAGCAGGGCAACACAATGCCTCTGTCTCCTGACGTTACCTCTAAGTCTCCTTGACATTTTGCTCACCTTTCCCTGTCTTCCTCTCTCCCTCCATGTCTCCCTCTCCCTCTTTTCTTCTACTGGGTCATCTCATGTCCCTGTACTCGCTCCTCTCCTTTCCCATGACCTCTTTTCCTCTTCTGTGTCTTTCGCCTTTAAAAAAAATCTTAGGTCACCTTGAGCAGTGTGTGTATTTGAATCTGTGGTGGAGTACTGACTGCACACAGCTCCAAGCTGAGGGAGGGTACCTCAAGTCTCTGAAATAAAACGCCTACTGTGATCCTCAAGTGTGTATTCATAAATATTTCATAGATTAATTTCATACTGTTCTAGTTTTCAAACAGGGTTAGTCCCCAAAAACATGACTTTTGAAAAATATGATGCAGAAACTGTTATTGTATCTGAGAAAATCTGAAATAAGCAGCAGGGACATTTGGTGAAACTTGACCTGTGCAAACTTTGATTGTTGCCCAGTAACTGATGAGCCTGAAGGTGTGTTTGAGTTGTTGACGGGAAGTGTTCACGGGAAGGATGGGGGGGTCGAAGGGGTCTTTCCTGTTCATTTGAGTCATAAATCTTTGCTACGCTCCTGTACGCTTGTGCGTGTGTCCTGCTGGATGAAAGCTTATGATGAAAAGAGAAACTGATAACTGAGAGGTGGATGGGTTTAGGTGTAAACATGTTAGAGGCGTGAGAATGGGTCAGCAGTAAACTGAGGTGTTGACATGCGACTATCATCGTTCTTACCAGGGGATAAAGTCAACACTTCACTCAGATTGTGAACTACAAAACCTCATTTTTTAAGGATAAAAAAAGAGTATAATCTTTAGCAATGATTGTCATTCTTTCCTTTAAACATCCATCCATTACAAACTACTTATCCTGCTCAAAGCTGCATGCACTGGATGAGAGGCAGCATATACACTGGATCCAGTTTCTTTAGTGCAATGATTTGCTGCTTTTCTTTGTTTTATATTATTGTAAATTGAATATCTTGCAAACCTGCATCAACTGATTTTCTTAGCCACTTGGGGGCAGTGGACAGAAGTTGTGAACACAAGTTGATATGGTGTACGTGTTAGCAAACAGTTGCTTATTTTCAGATACAACATTTATGGAGCAACATCATCATTCATTTGGAGTTGTGTTTCTGTCCACCTGATGGATGTTAGTCCTATATCCACTCTCTTTTATCTCCGTTTTTGGTCTCCACCAACTCCTGAGGGAAATATCTGTCTCTTTAGCTGCTAAATGATCCACTATTTCACCAGCTAGTCTCTGTGTTTAGAGCTCATTCGCTGAAAACAGCTGCCTGCTGAGGCCAAAACGACACACTGAAAGCGGTGAGAGTGAACCAAACAGTAAAGTTGCAGCCGGACAGCTAAACAATGAGCTGAAACTCACTATAAAGCTCTATATATTAGGACTGGGCGATATGGAGAAAATCAAATATCACAATATTTTTGGCCATAAATAATCATCATCGTGGGTAGAGGCAAATAATAGAACAGCTAAAACAGTCTGGTTCGTTCAGAAAATTACATAAATTTACTGTAATGCAGCCTTTAAAACCAGGAAAAAGACAACACTTATGGCATATTACGATATCCAAAATCTATGACAATATTTAGTCTCATATCATGATATTGATATATTGCCCAGCCCTACTGTAAAGTCGAGAAGGGCTGCAGATTCAGGTGATAATCTCTGCAGATTCATCACTACGAGCAACCCCTTTCACATTGTCTTTATAAAACTATAGATCTATAGAGCTATCTCACATAACATCCCGTCCTAAAAATAGTATCTAATTCCCTTTTGCGGTCCTAAAACAAACAGACAAATGTTGAAAAAGTAAAGTAAATCCACAAATGCACCGAACTACAGCTGCTCATTATACAGCAGCACTCCTGGCACTGGAACAACCGATGTATACTCTTGGTTAGAGGAAACACGCGACGGTGCATTGTTTCAGTTGGCAAAGAGTATGATTCAGGACAATAATTGTAACCCTGATAGCGTGAACATATTAAAGAACAAGCCCAGAAACAGTAATTACAAGCTGGCTAGATGAGTCTATTAATTTAAGCGAGCTAATTTGTTGCCTTTGGATAATTAAACAATGGCTGTGACATGTGAGAAGACAGATTGATTCATAGTGAAAAAGCTTATACGGATGAATTCTTAAGGGGGATTGTGTATTAGGTGTGTCTGCATTGCTTCCACTGTAAATAGTTCTCACACTCATCTGGGTGAGTCTGATTATTTCAAGCGAGTAATTATGAAGTCAGTAGCACCGTGGCTCAATGGTTAGCACTTAATATTCAGAGGATTTGGGTGGATTTTGGCTCCTTGGTACAATGAAAGACTAGCAGACCAACTCTAAACCGACTGCAGGTGAAGATTTGTTCGTCTGTCTGTGTTTTCACCCTGCGATGGACCGGCAACCTGACCAGGATCATTTTTCTTTTTTTTATCTCATCATGTCAGGTCTTTGGTGTTGGCTTGTTCTCATGCCTCAGTCAGTCAACAATGACCTGGCTGCAGCTGCTGCAGGATGCTGCTGCCAGCCGGTTGACAAACACTCTCGCAGGTCCCTCATCACCATGTGACTGGGCCTCTTTTCATCGGCTCCCAGTGAAACACAAATTTGATTTCAAAATCCTTTTCATTTCATGAAAAGTAACATGGTCAGGCTGTGAGATTACATCTATCGAGTTATTGAGTCCTCACAGGGGCCTTATGGGTGAAGTCCAACC
>CAKALU010006720.1:0-19348 GCA_916700995.1 Hozukius guyotensis | reverse complement strand
AGAGAGAGAGAGAGAGAGAGAGATGTGACTTTTCTTTCTGTAATATGATGTGCACTGCAGAAGTGTTCTAGGAAATCAGTGTTGAGTTGTTTTACCTTGACCATCTCTTGTGCGATCTGTCTGGTCTTGTTAACATCCAGGACAACCTTGGCATCCCGCACCACAGAATAAAGTGTCCTGCCTTTACACAAGCTGAGAGAGGGGACAAAGACAAGATACTGTTTTGACTTATGTAATACATTAACTTCAAAACATCTGACGAACATTTCAGGTCGACCCTGTGAACACATTCCAACTTTTGCAATTGTAATGTAATTGTAATGTAATGATTTTCTCATCAAAGTGTCCCTGTTTTCCCAGCAGTTGACGATCTGCTATAAGTTACAAGTTCCACTTCTGTCCTACAAAATAAAACAGTGTGCAGCATCAAGTTGGGCTTGAATGTCGATTAAAGCTTCTCTGTTTGCCACTGCCTTTTAATAAATTTAATTTGGGACGATTCTTTGGGATGGAGTTCTTAATTAAATGAGATAATACTTGATACTTGTCATTTATCAAGTATTAAATTCACACAAAAATAGGCTTTACCATGTGCTTATTTCATACAGACTATTTATTTATCAGAAAACATGCTATATCGTGATATATATTGTTATCAAGATATAAAATTAGCTATTTCGGGATAAAAGATTATGGCCATATCGCCCAGCCATGATTCAAGGCATGTCAGCAGAATGGGAATAATGCAGCATTGTTACTATGCTCTATTCCGAGACGATTATCGTACCCTTAGCATGGAAATGTGGCTTTTTTGTTTTAGATTTGCTAAACACATTAAACCAAATAAGAAAATGTTGTGTAGGCTATATAGCTCGTTACGAAGCTTTTTTTTCAGAAATTCCTCACACATCCTATTTATAATTACAGCTAGGTGGCTGATGTTTTTACAATCTGTATGATATGACGTGAACATGGAATAACAAAGCAAGAATGCCACTAATTATGTCATGACATTCATTTCCTACTAGTGGGAGTGTGGATTGTGGATTTTTTTCCACCACCTTGTTTCTTGGGTTCTTGGTTCCCACTAAAGGCCTTTGCACTTCAAGTTCGTATTTTTTGTCCGAAATTGAACGTTGAAAAACATTTAAAAATAAATACGACCTCACGTTGTGTCAATCACGTTTACACAGCATCTGTCAGAGTTGTTTGACCACTCAGAGCCACCGTAAATGCAAATATAATCATCCAAAATGGCATCTGATAAGCTGATTCATCGAATAGAATAATAGAACGCATCAGACTCAGTGCGCAAGGTTTCTGTGCATAACGATTTTTATCGAATGATGGATTAAAGAAAGTGCAAACGAAATATACAGACTTGGTGTGCAAAGGCCTTAACACTGATACTGAAACAGTATTCAGTGTTTTGTTTTTCAAATACTCTCTTTTTAAATAACTGTTGACACGCGATATACCCTTTATCTTCTCAGTTCACTTCTCACATTGCTGCACTCACTTCATCTAACCAGTCGTCTTTTAACGTTCAATGTGTTTTTGCCACTTTTACCCAAAACACAAGAAGTCCACATGTGTGTCAGTGAGTTAAAGCAGTTTGAGATGTTGTTAGAGGATAAAATGCCATCATTCTGAACTGAAACGTGGGCCCACTCGGTGCCAGGGTGATGTGTGGAGGTGGTGTCATATTTCTGGAGGGGTGCCATCACAACGGCATATTAATAGACAGCTCTACAGCCGCCCCCTGCCTCACACCTGAAGCCCTCAACCCCGACTGTGCCACGCAGGTGACCAACAAAGGACCTGAAGCCAACAGTTCATGCATATTCATTCCCAACGTTGACCTGACAGCAGATGTACTTTTAGTGGCTCCCTTTCCTCCGGCTCTTTTTCAACACAGAGATGTTGCTCATGGCTTCAGTGTCACTTCAGTCGACACCGTACACGTTACGTCTTATGACAACAATTACACCTCAGACAAACAGAATGTGTATAAGCCATACTAAGGACACAGGGGCAGCGATTCATGTTACTCAGCTTATGAAAAGCTAATGGGGCCACTTCAACACGCTGAAAGTCACGTATGTGAGTAATTATGCCATATCCATAGATAAAAACCAAGCAGTAACATCACAGATGACCCTGCTTTTTATTAACCCGGCGAAATCGATCTACAATAACTTGTGACAAATGAAACAATCAATTTTTATGTTTCCACTAATGCAACCTCTCATCTTTAATAAACCCACTCTCATCCTTAATAAACCAATAAACCACAATTTTACATAATTAATTTTCCACTTTAGTCTGAAAGAATAGGAGAAACTGAAGTTTTACTACCCTTTTTCTAAACCGTGTAATGGGAGAAGCAGAGTACTGGTGGATAACAAAGCCACCTGTTTGCACTGACATTTGCTATTATGTTCAGCAATCAGCAGTGAGGATTTTTGAGAAGCAGCCAGCTCATCTGTCAGCTCCCCTGCACTCACGACAATCTCAGCTGGCATCAACTGCAATCACGCATCTCAATCAATCAATCCCTTATTTAAAAGAAATTTACAACCATGGTGAATGCGATGGGCATGGAGTCAAATTTTTACATTTAGCTTTGTTTCCCGAATCATTTTTTAAACTGTGAATCCAGCATGGAAATCACGGTCTTTCTTTTGCTTTCTTAATAAAGAATGAAGGAAAAACAAATTATTTTTTTTCCTGTCAAACAAAAACAGAAAAGAGAAGAATCAAAGGGGTAAATAATTTCTTAGCGAGACATCCTTCTTTGTTCACACAGCCTGTGCAGATGACAGTGGGAGAGTGGCAAATATCCAAACAATTTCCTTTTGAACATTATTAGCTAATTAATTAAACGAGAGCGTTCTCCTTGTGATGTTCTTTAACAAGAACACAGGCCTGTCTCCCTTGTTTCAAATGAGAAAATGCTTGCTGCAAAGAAATGCGAACTCTAATCCGTGGAATAATTAAAGCCGTTCACTGTGTGAGAGAAATCACTCCAACCACTGTAGTCAAGACAAATACAGCAGGCGATGTGGGTGGTTCTAGCAGCCTGTTCTAATCATAACCTCTGCACGCTTCATTGTCAGCCACTTTAAACTCATTGTCCCAGAGGGGGGCCGATCTATGGCTGATCTAAAAGGAGTCCCGGGGGGACAAGGACCGGCTCTGGAGGCCAAACAGCTGCCTAGTTCAGAATACAGAAGCAGAGCAAACCACACGTTTCGGAAGGTGTGATGTCAACTTTGAGGAGACTCGGTGGTCCGCAAGAAACAAGTGAGGAACAAATGAATATGTGAGCAGTGAGAAAAGCAAGGTGGTTTTTTTTATACAATTTTCATACCCTTTTTCTCAATTTGGAACACCACATTACCTACAGTGTGTGTACATATTTGCAAATTTTTTACATTGCAAACATATTCATTCAACATGTTTTATAAAAATATATAAATATTTCCAATTATTTTGATTAGGGCTGTCAATCGATTAAAATATTTAATCGCGATTAATCGCATGATTGCCCATAGCTAATCGTGATTAATCAAAAATTAATCACAAATTTTTTACCTGTTCAAAATGTACCTTAAAGGGAGATTTGTCAAGTATTTAATACTCTTATCAACATGAGAGTGGGCAAATATGCTGCTTTATGCAAATGTATGTTTATATTTATTATTGGAAATCAATTAACAACACAAAACAATGACAAATATTGTCCAGAAACCCTCACAGGTACTGCATTTAGCATTACAAATGTGCTTGAATCATAGCATGGCAAACTCAAGTCCAACAGGCAACAACAGCTGTCAAGTGTGTCAGTGTGTTGACTTGACTATGACTTGCCCCAAACTGCATGTGATTATCATAAAGTGGAGATGTCTGTAAAGGGTAGACTCGTGGGTACCCATAGAACCCATTTTCATTCACATATCTTGAGGTCAAGGGTCAAGGGACACCTTAGAAAATGGCCATGCCAGTTTTTCCTCGCCAAAATTTGGCATAAGTTTGGAGCGTTATTTAGCCTCCTTCGCAACCAGCCAGTGACATGGATGGATTCCTTAGGTTTTATAGTTTCATATGATAACAGTTGCTTCACTCTAGCTTAAAAACTGAGCCCGCTACAACCTAAAAACCGCAAGTTGCGTTAATGCATTAAAGAAATTAGTGGCTTTAAAACGAGTTTGGGTTAACGCGTTATTATCGTGTTAACTTTGACAGCCCTAATTTAGAATAAATGCATACTATTCCGTATATGTATGGTGCTGACAATACACAAGGCACTTGCAGTGTTTGGCTTTCTCCACACTTATAATATGATGCACATTTGCACATCATATCATAGTGTAAATTCCTTTATCTTTTATTTTATAATTTTTTTAATTGGGTTACAATACTTTATACTGTAGGCATGCTGATATTTTTTGAGATAACAATGTTGTTTATGCACACTTCTATTTATATAGATGCAATGCAAACATATCCAAGTAAATCCAATTACCCAAAAATACATATACTGTATGTATTTGTATTATAATAAATCCCTACAGTATATTCGCCCTTTGCCTAAACAGATTCCACATAATGTTTTTCCTCCAAATTTATCAATATTCCTGCATTCTCTCATGTGTACGTGCCAAAATTCAATACATTTACTTAAACACATCATATACTGCTTTTCATAATTGTACTCAACTTCTCATGTTTTATGGTTATATTTGTTTGTATTGCCTTCTTTAAATGATACCTGTTCTCATGACCTTATATGTTTTTTTATGCACTGTGCAGCAAAATGCTTTAAAACTAAAGCTGCGTCCCAATTCCATACTAAATACCGCAAGTAGGCTTTGAGTATGTAATTTGTTATCACTTGAAAACTAGAAGGGTATACTCAAACAAAGTCAGTATGCATACTAAAATACGCTTGATTTTTGAGTGTGTTGTTTCTGGATACCATTGTCAGTGCAATTAACAAGGGAAATGGAGGTGCTTAGAATAAATAACTTAAAACTTAAAACATTAAACTAAAAGTTTAATCTACAACACCTGCAGAGTTGATTTCCCAGCTTTCTGTACAACACAACCTGTCCCGTCTTTATCCTTACCTGGTGATGATTGCCAGGTGTGGTGGGCTCATGCAGGCCCCCATAAACAGCACCACATTCTCGTGGCGAGTGTTGCGGTAGGCCATCACCTCACGCTTGAAGGCCTTGAGCTGGTCCTCGTTGTCGCGCTCGATGTCGATCAAGCGGATGGCCACCTCGCCGTGCCAGCGTCCGTGGAAAACTTTGCCAAAGCGCCCCTTGCCGATCATCTCTCCGATCTCCAGCTGCTCAAACGGGATGTCCCACTCCTGCAGGAAGATGCTGGTCTGGCTGGCCTTGCGCGGGAAGTTGCGAGCCGACAGGAGCGACAGGTTCATCTCCTCAAACTCGTCGCCGGAGTCCTCGTCGTTGCCCTCCTCGTTCTGTGAAAAAGAAAAATGTAACTGTTCTTTGGTAGCTGTAGGCCTGCATTTCACAGATTTACAGATTTGCAAGTATGGTGATTAAAATGCCCTCATCCAACACGAAGAGGTGGTGTTAAAATATTCGACCAAGAAGTCAAATGCTTTTATTCTGACAGCAGCTGGAGGATTACAATCTGCTGAAACCTCCTCCAAACTAAGTAGGAGTTTCAGAGATAAGAAACATTTTGTTTATCTGCTGAATGTAATGCCTTGTGGTGTCATGTTCAAAAATAACATTGGAAATATTATTAATAGCTCCCTGCAGACTGGCATTTTCCCTGTTTCTCTCAAGCGTGCTGTAATCTCACCTTTGTTGAAGAAAAACAATCTAGATTCATCTGTATTAAATAATTACAGACCAATTTCCAATCTTCCTTTTCTGAGCAAAACACTTGAAAAACCTGTATACAAACAACTAGATGAATATCTTTCAATTTACATTATATACTGTATGATACATACCAATCGGGTTTCAGCACCGAACCAGCTCTCATAAGAGTAATCAATGACCTTAAGATCAACAGTGACTCACAGAGAACTTCAATTTTAGTGCTGCTTGATCTCACTGCCCGGTTGGTTTAGCGGGTCCTGTTCTTAACTGGTTTTCATGCTACTTAAAAGACGGGAGGTTTTATCTTTCAATTGGTAGTTTTAAATCTACAGAAACAAATAATTTCTCTGGGGCTCCACAAGGGTCAGTCCTTGGTGAACTGCCTTTCTTTTTGTACATGCTCCTGCTTGTTATTATCATAAAGAAACACAATATATCATACCATATGCTGATGACACTCAGTTGTACGTTTCCCTTTCCTCCAGTGATCTCAGTCCTGTTAGCAACTAGTAAACTGTATTAATGTTATTAATTGCTGGATGTCCAGATTTTTTTACAGCTGAATACAGACAAGATGGAGATACGGTAGTTGGTCCTTAAAGTCAGAGACAGTAAATGTATTCACTAGGGCTGCCCCCTCTTAGTCGATTAATCGACTAATCGGTCATTCTGGTCTTAGTTGACTAAGATTTCTTTAGTCGATTAGTCATTTTTTATGCTTTTTTCATGCTGAATGACATTTTCAAGAAACCTATGAGCACATAAACACAATATTTAAAGTGGTGCTTTTGTGTGTGTCATTTTTGTACATTACTACATATGCAACGATTCTATCTTTATATCTGAATTTTAGTTCATTTCTGACCCCAACATAGCATGGCAGGGAAGTCATAAGAAAAGAAATCTCTTCATACTCTTCTCAAGGTTTATTTTAAATACATTTATGTATTCAAGGTCATCAATAAATATGTAATCAGTGCTGTTTAAATCCTAAATATGCTGTGACATATATATGTAAATATATACTCTACACATACTTACAGTATATGTCGCCTCTATATAAAATATGTTTGTCAAGTTGTGTGTGTTTGAAATACTGATTGCTGTTTGGGCCATTACCAATACAAAAATAGAGAGTTATGAAAGGGGAAAACAGCCAGAGGGAAAAACTGACTGATTTATTCTGATTTGATTTTAAATATAATGTATTGCAGGAGTGAAAATGACCTATTCAAAGATGCCTGCTGGAATATTATTCAAGGCAATCTGCATCATATTTTCTCAAGATATATCATTGTTACAGAACAGTGATGACGTGAAGTTGCATCTTTTTCCTTCTTGCTGCTTTTGACACAAAATGTACCTGGAGGCTCCTCAGAGAGATGAGCCAAATTATGCTAAATGAGAGAACACTGCAAATGACTGCGACAAGTGATGGCGAGAGCTGTACTTTGTCTTCATTGGGACAAGTACTTTCATACTGACAAAAATGTGAGAGAAGTAAAACAACATTATGGATGACAAAACTTACATTCATATAATATCAAAAGCATCACAAACAGGGATCAAAAGAAGGACTCACGTCTGATGTAGGTTCAACTTCGATTTGAAGTAAAGGGTTGCCCTCATTCCTAAAAGCAAGAAGAATAGATGTAGAAATAAATCCATGAGAAAACAACCTAAATAAAGTTGGTCACTTTTCACTGATGAGCCTACGTGTTGTTGTTATTTTACGTAATATTTTGCTCCATTGATCAGATTTTTAAAATGCCGTTTTGTTTTTTAATGCCCTAATAAAGTGTAAATGATTCATTCTTGATATCTAGTATCTTGACAATGTTGCAGTCTTGATTGATGCCCCCAAAATATTTATCTAGTACATCTGACGTTAGATATTAAAGCAGTTGCTACTCCCTCTCGGAGTGGAGTTTGTGAAAGGAAAATATGGGACCCACACCTGTGTTCAATCAGGTCAATCAAGTCTATATGTGCACCTTGATGGAATATGTGTTATCATAGCTGTATTAAATAAACATTTTTAGGAGCATCAAGCGCCTTGCTCTACAACTGTTATTGCTTTCTTGTCAATGCACCTGCCATAATATTAGGATTACCATACACCACTTTGTAGCATTATTGTGGTCTTATGATTTAAAATATATTTAATAAAGTCTTACTGAATGTTACAGTGACCGCAACCGTTTAAGTTTATGTTCAGTATATGTAAATACTATTACATTATGTTGCAGTACGTTCTCCTCCCACTAAAATAGACTGATTGCTCATTGATTGCACCTACGTCTGGTACAACACCTGAAACCCTGAATCTGTAAACATTACGTTGATGCAGAATCCCTTTGTTCTAAGTAAGGTCCTTTATTGAGGGCATTTTCCTGACTATGAGATAAGCCATTTTCACTGTGACTTGCAAACTGGTTTTACACAGATTTGTTGTATTCTAAATCATTCCAAACATGTCTTTGCTAAAAAAGGCTGTGTATTTTTATGCCCAGATTAAACTGTGAAAAGTTACTGGACTGCAGGCTTTTATACTGTAGATCACCTGCAGTGGTCCACAGGTGGCAAGAGCACATTCACATTAAGACTATTTGACAGATAAATGAATAAAATGTGAAAAAGGATTAAATGGAAGAAAGGGCACTCCTAATTACTGGCTGCATTTTCTGACCCTATTTTTTAATTTCACAGTTGTTTCACGGTATGAAATTTCAAGTGCATTGGCGCCCTGAGCCCCTATTAATTTCTGACCCCGGCGTGTACACTGTCACCTACACCATGGGTGCCAAGGACGCAACACAAATGAATCCACTTTACCCTCTTCAACCCATCCTCCTCTGTCCATAACTGGCTGTGTAACATCAGTGTGTAACCTCTCGCAACCTTTCTGTGGTATATTAACACTGGTTCGCAAAGAAATCCTGGACTGTGGAACCACAGGTGAGGCGGCGTATAAAATAATGTGATTCCTGTGGCGCCAAGGGCCCCTACCAGCGGTTCGATCTCTGCTCTAATGAGGGTTACCTGCCGGGTGTTAGGGGTCTGAGACAGGCCCTCATTAACCCTGGGATGAGGCCATTAAGGCCAAAGAAACCTGCCAGCTGCCACTGCAGGAGCATACAAAAATGTGGGAAAGGAGGGACAATAGCTTTAATTAAATCAGAGGAATATGGGTTTCATAGCCGCGCTAATGTATTCACATTCGTCAAAAGGAAACTCGAGAACGAGAGCCTGTGAGAGTGAGAAATGGTGAAATTGTCCATCCGGAGATCTAGTAATGAGCAGGAACTCAAAGACACGAGGGTTCAATCTGAGCGTTTGTTTGTCACCCCTTTTTTAAAGAGATTTCTTCATCATCTAATTTCTAAATGTTTACCTGAATGTGACTGTTTTAATGTAGATTACACTGGGATATATTTACTTGTCTCTTGAGAAGCCAAGATAAATACTGTAATGCTTTTATTGACTGATCTTAGTGGGGAAATTAGCTTTCAGAATGAGCTCCTGTAAAGGACAGCACTCCTTGAACCAGTATATTTTAAAGGGTGGGTCCATTATGTATTTTTTTTTTTTATATCATTCTGTAGCTTCCCCTTATGTATTCAAATCTGAACATTCAAATTTTGGTCAAAGTATGTATGTTTTATCGAATCAAAATGCTATTTTCCCAAGCCCTTCTAAAATGACCTGACGTAGGAAGCAACATTATGACACTGCTACATATAAAGTATATATACATCCTTACAGTCAGTGTATTTACTTTGCATACAGTAAAGTAGATGGCGGTCGACGTGCTCCCAGTTTGGAGAAGCAGACAGGAGTACTGGCACGGAAGCTAAGCAATGTACTGCTGTGTGGACGCCACGTTAGTTCGGATCCGAAAGTCACACAATAACACAAACAAACTAACCGATCGATGCAGCGGTAGACCAGCAACTCCCTGTTCTGTGAGGTAAAATGACTGTTTTTGTGAATGGAGTCTGGTTTTGAAGACCTTTTCTACTAGCCTCGGCCTGACAGTGTGTTACCTTATAGATGGTTTATTTCATTGATGTTTTTGAGAAGCTAAAACATGGCCCTAAAGGGGTACAGCATCTAAATCAGTGTCTATTTAAATGGGTATTTAGTCGACTGCTGCAATGAGTGTAAAATTTGAGAACATCATCAATTTGATAAAAGGTTAAACCATGATTATTATGTTAGCAAACAACAAAATGATATCCAAGGTTTTAGCTGCCAAAGCCACATGGGAGTTGTAATTGTTGAAGGCTTGACAAAAAAATATTGTTTCATGATGAGCTACGCAGATTTTACTTGCCTGTATACCCATTTGGCTTAGAGGGGTTGGCAAATAACGCCCTGTGGCCTTTGACCATTTATTGTTTCCTGTATAATTTCATAAATTTATAATATAAGGGTTGATTATATGCCAATGTAAATGCCCATCTTGTCTTCCCTGGAGAACAACTGCCAGCTGCAACTCAGTGTGTGCATAGAGCCCAGCCTGTCTTGGCCTGAATTCCTACATGCATTTGTCGCACCTTGTGCATTTGAATATAATCGGAACATACAGGAAATACTCTTTGTCACATCATAATGATTATGCTAATGAATATTGCTCTAGACTTCAAACAATCCCAGTCTATTCAAACACACATGGAGCCGACTGTGATGTGTGAATAACATTATTTAGTGTCCTATATTTTCTTCCGATTCTCATTATTTCCAGACGTTGCTTTCCATTTTTTATCTCAAAGCTGCCAGCGGCTTCAGGAATGTAGCATGAAGACGTCAAATACAGCTTTTTTTTTATTCAAATCCATCACTAACATGTACAGCCCCATGCCCTATACCATTATTTAAAAACTCATACCATCAGCCCTCCTCTGTCTAAGACCTTTTCAAGACTGTGTTGATATTTAGAAAATAAAATTAATAACATCATTTGCTATTGATCAAAGCATTATAATCCATGGTCCATATTTCATCACAATTGATCATCCGACTATAGATGGAGGTTCTCTTGCCCTGTTTCTTATGATAGATTGAGATCCTGATCTAATTAACATCTGGGTCGAAAGGCATCTCATCACTCCTCCTCCTCTTCCGGTTATTTTCCCGTGACCACTGGCTTCCTCAAAGAGCCACTGAAAATCCAGTTGGCATCCCAAGTGTAGCGTGAACTAAAGGCCATGCTAACATTAGTCTCTGAGTATCCGTCATGTCGGCTCTCGCATTGAAATTGTCACCCAAATATCTGTGCTCCAATAAGTTTGACTTGGCCTCTGACCAGCGGCCACAGAGAGAAGGAGAAGATGGAGGAGGAGACGAGGGAGCATGTAGATGAGAGGAAGATAACCGAGAGGGCCTGATGAAGATCAGAAGTACTTTCTTAATGTCTTTAAAGGTAGACATGTGGTTTTATTGAATTACTTCTGTAATAGAATCTACTCACCCTGGTTCAGTCAGGACAGGGTGCAGGATGACCTGCGGTGCTCTGCTTGGAGGAGCTTCTGGAGCAACATCTGGGGATATTAGAGTCACAAAATATCAAACCAACAAGTTAAAACAATTCAGTATTAAATAATTTTTAACATTGTTTATATTGCTTTCCCTGTTTTAGAAAGGAAGTGGGTGGTTTCAGCTATTGGTAGGAGAGATGTATCTTCATCTTAAACTAGATTTATGGCTCTGCATCAAGGGGTTAAGGCTGGTCTGATTATAAGCTGATACATTTCAAACTTTTACAATGAATATATTTCACTCCCAGAAAATTCTTCTTCTTCTTCTTTTAGTTTAGTACAACTTACTTTCTTCCCACTGTGATTTTTACTCAAACGACCACATTGGTACATTTTTACATATGTACTGGGAGGCTAGTGTAAATCCCGACTTACTTGATATCAAAATACCTTGTTGATAAGGGTGTTACCGTACGTGTATTCATATAGAACCGTTCGGTACAGGACGCTCAGTTTGGTATATGACATCCTTTCGGTATGAAAACGACACTGTTGATGAAATGCATTCGTTTTTTTGCCCAAAATAAACTAAGAAAGACCCTTTATCTGTGAGTGCCAGTGATTTGTCTCTTCTGTTCCTACTACAACCGGGCAACCAATACTGTTCAAGATTTGGATCCGTGCTTGCAGCTTCTTTCTACTTTATCCTTTCAGTACGCCCTGTGACCCTAACAGCTGTTTATGGCTACCACTGCACGAAAAGTGGGTCAGTAAGCGGCACATAAGTATTCTTTGGCATGATCAATTCAACAACAACATATCTTTTTTTGCAGGCTTGATAGCAGTAAAAGGAAAGTATTCAATTCTTACATATTGTCGGTACTAAGTGTTTTAAAAATGCAACATTTAACAGGCATCAAATTCACCATATAATGATATAATGTGCATTTAATGCCATTCATGACTAAAACGTTGGATTTTCAAAACACTCAGTACTGCCAGTGTGCTGGAATTGAACACATTTTGTTTTTTTCCATTAACCTGTTATGCAAATTGTTTGAATGCAGCACAGAAAATGTTAGCTGCACAATGGAAAAAACCCTCACTATCTGTATTGAATTCCCATATTTCTTTCTTGACATAATTTGTATGGCAATATCAATCAATGTAGAAAATGTCCTCACAGTGGGAACGGTGGCACGCTATGGAGAGATGCGTTGATATACAGCTACGTGATATCACTTTGCTGCACCTTCACAGTATGCGTCTTTAAAGCATGTAGCAAGCATATTTAATTCGATCTCTCCAAAAGGCATACACTGTGCTGCGTGTCATATCATTGTAGAAAGCGAGACAGCGGGTTGAATTCTCTCTGCTATTTTTTGTTTGGAAGCGCTCCTGTTCAACATGTAAGATGAGCGAGGTCATCTGTTGTGTGGTATCTACCTCTGAAAGACATCAGGGGATTCGCTGCCACGCTTGCCGCTCGTGTTGGCACGCTGTGACATTTTGTGACACAAACCGGGAGCCACAAAAAAAATAACATTCCCTTTGTGGCACGGTGCATTAGCAGCTGGCACCGTCAGCGAGAACGACGTGGTTTTGTTTTCTGTGTGGTGCCTGCATGGATGTTTGCATGGATTTACTCCAAAGACCAGCGAGCCAGGAGGATTGGAGGCTCTAAATTGGCCAATGGTGTGAATCTGTGCCAGTCTGTATTTGATCCCTGTGACAGACTGACAACTTTTGCTGGGTATTCCTACTTTCTACCAAAAATGCACGCTGGGATACGCTCGAGCCCCCTGTGACACCGAAAATGAGCGCTTGTGTAAAAACAATAGATGAATACAATCATACTGTAATTGCCAAATGGGAGGCTTATGTAAATGTGTTTTTCTTTTCTTTTCTAAACAAGAGCCAGCATTTACAGTAAATTTAATATGACGTGAATGTGGCATTAGCTCCACTTACAGCATAATGGTTTTAGATTGATGGGACTAACAGTAAGTGGTAGAGTTTGACCATGTTGTTATGCAGCTCATAAAGGTAGCTGATGTAATTTAGAGCTGAAAAACAGACAACAGAATGTGTGGCGACAATAATCAGAACCTGGGCACCGCTGTGTGCTGTATATTCATGCATTTCCAAAAACCTGTCTCCCCAGATCTCAATTACACCTCATTCTTTTCCTCACACCACTCCAGGTTGTCTCGGCTATAATAGCCTGCCAAATGAGCAAAGACTCTGTGGTACCGGTGTGGGCAAAAAGCAAAGAGTCTGGGCATTGACAAATCATTAGGAGGCCCAGATGAGACAAGCAACGAGTGGGTGTAGGGGCCGAGAGTCTTAAAGCAGGCCAAGGTGAGGAGATGAAAATCACCACCGACATCAAAAGAGCCCTTCTCCTCCTCCATACTTTTCCTGGCCTGGTTGTAGTGCATTATGGGTAGGGGTAATGATCAATTATGAGGTACTTACCAGGAAAGATGAACTGTTGTTTGTATTTGAAATAACTGGAGGCTGCGGAAAGAAACAAAAAGGAGAGCTGGAGTTTGATCTGAAGTCTTGCTAATTCAGTATTTACACTCAAATGAGTTCCTGGATTAAAAGACACAGTTTTGCTTCACAGCACAACTTTAAAGGTCAAATTTGAATTTGTGTTGATTAACCATTTGACTTTTACACTCTTGTTTTCTCTCCCTTTATTTACAAGCTTTTAGCATAGTCATAACATGAATTAGCCTGGCATGTCCCATGCAAGTACTGTGTTGTTATTTTCAGAATAAATTGGGCTACTCAAAAATATCATTAATTTACATGAGAGTTGTACATCATGTTCTAGGACAGTGTTTATGAAAAACATTGTGTAATGAAATATTAAATTGTTCAAGCTTGTTTAGCCAGGCTAGCAACACGGTTCTGGTGATGCAAATGTCAGTCTGTCGTTTGGTCCAGACTGAAATATCTCAACAACTATTGAGCTGATGTCATTAAATTTTGCACAGACATTCATAGCTCCCAGACAATGTATCTTACTGACTTTAATGACCCCCTGACCTTTCCTCTAGCGCCATCTTGGCTGGCATTTTCACAAGTTTTGGAGTTGCGGCCGAGGACGCTTCACCGGTTGCGGTTGCTCCGGTGAACATCGCACTATACAGATAAAAGCTGATAGCAATGCTCCGTCTGCTTGCAATAGAGTGGTGCAAGAATGAGTCCTAAAACCCGGAAATGAGTTAGCATTTTACCGCTTTCGGTTCCCTCGTCTTGAAGTCAATGGGTTTTTTGAATGTGTTTTTAGTTAGATGCTGAAATAAGGTCTGTGTTTAGCACAAGCTGAAGAGATTTCAAAATGTTGTTATTATATAAAATATGTCAGTAAATATCCAACTTGTGAGTCTTGAAGCTTTCATATGTCATAAAAAAGGTGGCCGACTCGTCCGCCTTTTACAGCCTCGTTGTTTATACTCGCGTTCATGCGACCGTGGTGTAGTTCGTTTATAGCCTAACGTTAGCTTTTTTACTTGTGGCGATTGCATTCACACTTCAAAAATGTGGTGTTCATTTGTGAAGATTATCTTATGGAACAAAACATGTAAGTATCATAAACGTTAGTAAATACATAGTGTGAACAGTGTACTACATGGAAGTGTACTAACAGAAGTATCCGAATTGAGACAAAGCAAGTGAGTTAGCTTTGGGCTACAACTTGAACCCCCTTTTTTGGCCTTTGTTTGTTGTAAGTCATTATTAATAGTTCCTGTTTGCACTGTAAGCATCAGTGAGTTACCTTTGATACTGAAGAAAATCTCCAAATGTAATGATTAGGAGATAAAATCTTTAGGTACGTTTATCCAAGATGAATATCGGGCATATCGATATCCTCATAAAGTGTAAGTCAAGGGGTTAATTGCTTCCTCTTTGATAACCCTGTCAAATATTTGAATTTGAGTGGTTTTTGATGGTTTTATGATGCTCATGGTTTATGTTATATTACGTGCTGTCATATATGGTTATTGACGTTCTCTTGATATTCTTTTATGCTCTTTGTGTAAAGCAAATCCCCCTAGACGCAATAAAGGTTTCATTCATTCATGTACCCATTCTGATACCTGTCAGGTTGAACTGTTTCTGTTGCCGCGCCGACTGTGGGGAGGGATGCAGGGGCGAGGGGGGCGTGGCACTGCTGGGCAGAGGAGGAGCCGGGGAGGACGGGGTGGAGGAGGTGGTGGATGACGGATTACTGCTGGAGTCTGGTTGGTACGGGACTGGGATGTGGTCCTGAGAAGAGACAGAAAACAGAAGCGTTACTTAAACTTCAATACTGGTGATTTTGCAAGTTTTTAGTCTGTTAATCACAAAATGCTTGCACTCTACTTTATTGTTGGCCTCTTTCTGAATCCTACCACAAGTTTCTAGATTGATTTTGTTCCTTCCAGGCAGCACTTGGTTTTC
Organism: Hozukius guyotensis; assembly: GCA_916700995.1. NCBI lineage: Eukaryota > Metazoa > Chordata > Actinopteri > Perciformes > Sebastidae > Hozukius > Hozukius guyotensis. The sequence continues at coordinate 3,546 of CAKALU010006720.1, read as the reverse complement.
ATTAATTTCAGTAAAATATGAAAATCAACTTGCAGAGATTTGAAATTTGCCCGACAGAGGTAATCCATCACAATGAGCAATATGCTGCCTTTACTTTTCTGACAGAGTTATGTTATTATTGTGTAGGGCTGCAGTTGTGAACAGGAAGCATTTTCAAAACTCCCCTCAGTGGTGCATTCAAGGATGCTCCAACATCCCCCCAAAAAAGGGTTGGCTAAAACTGAATCAGGAAACCTAGTTTACACGCATACTCACAATCATATTAGTACATATTTCACTCAATCAGCTAACTCTGAGTGTTCCATTTGTTCAATTCCACCGATCTGATCTCACCATGACCTCTGTTATTTAATTATCTGTTTTGCTGTGATAATCTAAAACAGTTTGTCTTCCTTCAAGCTGTTCTTGCCATCTCCACCTCTTATGTTCATCACAGCCAACTCCAGACTGAACTCCTCAGTAATCTGCTCTTGCTCACATCTGTTCGGCTCTTCAGCTGAAGATGTAAACTCAATTTCCAGATCTACATTACGACCACAGTCTGGACTCCATCCAATTTCAATTCAAATAATGGCTGAATTATATAATAATTTCATAATGGAGTCTAATTAGCCAGAGGCTGTTTGTGTGCCACATTTTTCAGTAATCACTCAGAAATAATCACTTTTTTCCCCCAATACAATTTCTGATTGTACAGACTCTGCTGAAAAAGCACTTAATTAATTACATAGTTTGAAAATTGAATCCAAAAGACAAACTGTAAACAAACATTGGTGTTTTGAAAAACATGACAATTTTTCTTCTGTTCAGCAGGCAACCCTTGAATCTCAGATGTCAGAGCAGGTCTTTGAATGCACCAACAGTTGGAGGTTTCACAATTATCCAGGCTCTCACTGGATAATCTCCCTCCAATGTGATTATAACATAACTGACTGTAAAATTTCAATTTGATAGATTATCTTCCTCAAGTTTCAAGTCTCTGCAAGCTGATTTCTGTAGCCCACTGAAATGAAGGGAAATCAATGGCTGCCTTGAAGGTGGTAAATCAATCTGAAGATTTATGGTACGCATTGAACAAATGATTTTAAATGATGTAAACTATATGCAATTTGTAATGAATTAATATTATATTAGTGGCTGTTCTCATCTAATAGAGTGGTGCAGGAATGAGTCCTAAAACCTGGAAATGAGTTAGCATTTTAACACTTCCGGTTCCATCGTCTTGAAGTCAATGGGTTTTTTGAATGGGTTTTTAGTTAGATAGCTGAAATAAGGTCCGTGGTTAACACAAGAGATTTTAACGTTTTGTTCAGCGATATAAAATACATCAATAAATATCCCACTCACATGAATATTGAAGCTTTTATATGTCTTAAAAAAGGCGGTTGGTAACAAGTGGCTAAATGAGACTACTAAACGTCATCATGCCGACTCATCCGCCTTTACAGCCCCATGCATATTCACGCTCACGTGACCGTGATGTAGTTTGTTTATAGCCTAACGTTAGCTTTTTACTTCTGGCGATTGCATTCACACTTTAAAAATCATAAAAGTGGTGTTCATTTATGGAGATTATCTTGCTGAACAAAATGTGTGAGTATCATAAACGTGTGTTTGCCACAGAGTTAATTTTCTGCAATAATCCAAAACCCAATGGAAAAATCTCTTTTTGTCGATGGAACCAGGGCGATTCTAACTTTCTGGTTGGCCTACAAAAATATGTCATCCCTGCACCACTCTATAGGTATCCTTTAAACAATCACATATTTACCAGGTCAAATATCAAGGCATAAATCAAGCATAACACTCTTTTTTTTTTGCCAACTAATCGATTAGTTAATTTAATCGACAGATCTGTAAAACTGAATTTCTCCACACAGAAGATGATGATGAAGATCCGATTGGTAGGTTGCATTTTTTGGGACTTCTAATGAACCATCAAACTACTTAATAAAGCCACAACTCTACTTGCAGATGCACTTTTGTTGATTGAAGCAGTTTATCTAATATCGTAAATACATGTTTCAGGCAGTGGATCATCGTACATTAGGTAAAGGGAGGATCTAGTGTTATGATGTTTGAGGGTGTGTTTTCGATGTTATCTTTGGTGTCACATGCTACATTTTTTCACAGTCACAACAAAACATTATGTTTTGATGTCATAATATTAGACATGAGGGCAAAATAGTGGAAAAATATCTGCAGAGTCAAATATAATACAGGAGCAACAGGACCGAAGTATAAAAAATATATTTTTACTTGATCTGGTTATCCTTTACCAGCATTTTTAAAAGAACAAAATTGAAAGTTATATAAATTTTGAAAGGTCTTATTTTCACACACATATTTGGTTCACAAGATTTCCATCTTAGTGGTACCGTACCACTATGGGAATCTTGTAATCAACTTTTTTCCTCTGGAACTGAGAAATTGTTAGATATGCTGGCTGCCAAAAAGTCACTGTATGAAAACAAATCCATCTGTGTAAACATCAATACTGCCGAAAGATATTTTCGTACGGTTTCATGATCCCCTGAGAAAGACGCGATGACTCATAACCATTTTCCAGCCCCCAAAAATGGAAGAAATGTAACATGTAGGACAGGTTACGCACAAATTGCAATACACGGTTTATTTTTTGCACTTACCTTGTTGATTTTGTTGGTTTTGGGGAGCGTCTGACTGATGTGCAGGTCTGTGTACCTGAGCGGGTTGTTGATGTCACATGGCACTGATTCGGTCCGTACCAGACGAGCTACTGCAGAAAAATACAACACAGAAGAACAATGTGGGAGACTGAAATTAAACAATGCTCGCCTAATAGCTTCAGGAAAATTAGGAGAAACTCTTTATCAGGCCCTGCTTCTAATGTGAAAAATGAACAAACTGCCTTTTCTTGAACACCATCCATTTGTTATCGCATACAGACACTTTGTTAAGAACAAAAAAAAGTTTCCTTAAGCAAACTATGTCATTAAGAAACTGTCACTTTCTCTTACTAAAGCAGGGTAGAAGAAGTCTAATTAGTGTTCTTTACCTTGAGTTGTTCCTTGGTGATCTTATTTGGGGGAGAAAGGGAGGGGGGGGGGAAGGCAGAGAAAGGACAAAAGAATCTCAATTCCGATAGCAGATAATTTTTTCAGTGCTGTCTGTGTCAGTACAAACAGTGCATGACGCAGTCACATTTGTCAAACTTAAGTGGCTTAATTAATCAGCAGATAACCTTCTATCTGCCTAAACCAGCAAAGACTCTTTCACTTTTTTAAATTGGGACTTTTTTAAAAAAATGTCTCGTCAGCAGCTTTAAGGACACTTTCAAATATATGAATAATCATGAGAGCAGAATACAGCCGGGTTTACAATCTAGCTCTGGTCCTAAATCACTGATTTAATAAACACATAAACAACATTTTTAAAGGTAGAATATGTAACCGTTGTCGGTTGCTGTTTGTAAACACAAGGCATTCAAAGTACGCCAGGTGATTGCTGAATGTAGGCAAAGCTAACGGTGGCTAGCTAGCAGCTAAGACACAACATGTAAAACTG
>CAKALU010006719.1:66977-83659 GCA_916700995.1 Hozukius guyotensis | reverse complement strand
GTGGGACGTTTTGGATCTTGACCGTAGACTGTGTATAAAGATGGACGACATGACCGCTTCCCAAAAGTGAAGCCAAAACATCTCAATCTCCCCCTGGTGGCTGGCTGCAGTATAGGTCATAAATCCCGCCCCCTCCATGTTAGCGGATGGGCCAAACTAAAAAGTCAAAGTACACGTCAAATAAATTTTACACAAAGATGGTTTCTGTCATTTTATGTAGTTCTTCACACACTGATGTATGTTCAAGTGTTCATTTTTCTGATATGTTTGCTATTAATTAGTTATTTAATGCTATAAAAAGGGGGTAAGACGTCATGATTGACAGCTGCTCTGAGTGAAGTAGTTGCGGAGCCGTATAGGCCTGGGAATTGTACAAGAGAGGAGACGTAACTTAACTTTCCATAACCGTCCATAGAACATGTCAATTTGATCATAAATGTAGACATAAAGATACCAAACAGCTATAGTGGTGCTAACGTAGCAGCTAGGTGGCTCACACCAGTAAGCTGTTGCCGTGCTCGGCTTGTGTTCGGCTCGGGCAAGTCTGTGGGCGGGACCTCTATACCGCCCCCGTATCCGGGATACTTTGGCTTCACTTTTGTACAGTGGGAAGAACTAGAGACGCATTGCTCATCTATATATACAGTCTATGATCATGACCCTTACTAGGGACTAAAAGTGTATATCCCGGCCTCTGTTACTTTGATTTTGACAATTCATTTTTTAATCTGTCACTCACAAGTCCCCTCCACTTCGTGGAAGAGCAAATACTAAAAGTGCCCTATTAATATTGGATTTATATGAATATTCAAGTTTTATTATAAGATTTTATTCATAACAACTATTTGATATGAAGTGAACGCAGCATTAGTATGCTCCTCTGACATCTTAACATTACACATACACTGTGAGTAATCCAGTACAGCCTTGGTCTTCCAGTAAGCAGCTCCTGTGAAGCAGCAAGGGTGTTAACAACCTGGTCCTAGAATTCAATTGGCAACTTCTTATAGGAGAGGGGGGGTCGTTTTGAGCAGATGAAGACAAACTATTAAAACGATGAAATATGAAGACAGACACAGTCTCACATTATCGCACACTTTATCACTGCAGTCCTCTCTGCGAGGCGACCTGGGAGCCGCGGCGTTTACGGCTAAGTAGCATTCCAGCTGCTTCTCCACCTTCTCAGCCTGAAATTCGATTGAAATCCACAGAGGTTTCACATCTAAAATCAAAGGGAAGTCTTCACGCGACGTGTACAGGGAGCGTAACCTCTGTGCTAATCTACCATGACGTGAGCTTTGAGACAGGAACACACAGAAGGGAAAAGGGATTTTGATCTGGATGATTCAGAGAGGAATTTATTCAGAGTGATTCTAAAGATGGGGAAAGCGTGATTATGTTAGTGGTTTGGTGCAAACGGTGCTCGATGGAAAGTGTAGTGTTCATGTGTCGTGTGTGAATATTAATCTGGAGGTGTAATTTATGGCTTTATTTTATTACCACACTCCCATCAATGGTCACCAGTTCATGAGAAAATGCGAACAAAGAGAAAAAATACTAAGTTTACTTGAACACACACGGAGGCAGCCAACGTTAATCACAAAACATGACAATAGCGGGGGATTTCTCGATGATTCACCTAAATATTGTGGGTGATTTAATTTCCTACGAGAAACAGAAAGACACAAGAGACCGAAAGAGAAAGAAAAGGGAGAGAGTGAGGAGAAGAGAATAAATGATGACTGCTTGAATAGTGATATAGGTAGAGAAAGACAGAACGCATTAATGAAAAGAAAGATGGTAGACAGAAAAAGACAGTGAGATTAAGAGAAACACGAAGAGGAAGAAATGATAAAAGAGAGGGAAATGGATTAAGGATTTTTTTGGAGGGAAGAAAGTCTTTTGCTATGTATCAAATTGGATAACCTGAATGGAAATTTATGTCAATAAAAAATGTTTATGTCCATTAAAATAACACAGGAGAAGAAAACGACTGTTTGAGAAGTGGATAAGATGACAAGACCAGACGAAGAAAGACAAAGTCAGTTGTCACAGAGAGGAAGAGACCAAAGATTAAAAAACGGAGGGAAGGGAAATGGACAGAAAGGATGAAAGATGGAGACAGTTAGTGACAGAAAGAGAGTGAGACGGACGATTGGCAGATTCACTTGGACGCTTTGATTCTCATTTCCACCTGCGCAACATCTGGCGCTGCCGTCCTGTCCCTGCTGCTGTAGGTACTATGGCAACCCACACACACACACACACACACACACACACACTGAGCCTGGGAATCTTTTGCTATCACATGTATTCATATGGTCCTTATATACACAGCCTGGACATGCTGAGTAGTTATTAGTAGCCTATATATGTCCTAAATCATGGTATAAAAACTGCTTTATAACCTTGTTTTGTAAATATGACTTCAGTACTTAATATTTTATACACGTCTGAACATTATAAACATGTCAGTATTTGTCAGAAAACAGTCTTAAAGTGTCTAATAGTCCATGTCACATCAATGATCATTTTCTCAATTGAATTGATATCTAATCAAATACCATATATTCCAAATAATATATAATTTTACAGTAACGGTATAAAATTTCAAATCAACCGCCTATGAATCTCCTGTACAAACCAGCTTTGGAAGAACTGAAATCACACAGACTGGAACTGGAGATGTATGCCCCTTTAAGAAGCAAAGGAAAGGAAAAGGTGCTGAAAGAAAGACAAGTGAGTGAAACTTTGAGCCAGAAGTCTATCTGTGCAGAGAGAGGGGGGCGGCTGAGCGGACAAATACGAGATAGAAGAGACGAAAATCAATCTGACAGTGATAACCACAACCTCTGGAAGTAGAAATAAAAGGAGAGCAACTGCTGGAAACATGTCAAAACACATTGAAAGTTTGGGAGGATGCAATCCCCAATTTGGTAGGTATGATGGAAAAGTACAAGAAAAATGAAGAGAGCAGAGAGTGGGATGAAATCTATAAGTAGAAGACGGAAGGAAGGAACACAGACAAATTTAAAAGATAAACAGGAAATAAACTAGTTTAGCGGGGGGGGAGAATAGCAGTGTTCTTCGATGCGTAGCAGGAAAAAAAGCGAGACTGTGCAGGAGAGGCCCTGGGGTGGTTGACAGGCCGACTTGTCTGTGGTCAGTGGTCAGCGAGTTTGCTCACACTCCTAATGGTGTCCAGCCAATCCCTCGGAGGGACAGCTGGCGAACAGCCGCTTGCATCAAATCCCTCCTGCTTTCTCTCACTCGTCCCACAAGCTCAGGGCAAAACAACCAACAACCACCTTCTCTCACCAAAATACTCTTTCGCCCGTCAGCAACACTCAGTCGGTAAAATTAACTAAACGGAAAGTTATGGATGGTTTTCCCAAAGGTAATCTCTATAAACAGGTATCTGTACAGGAATGCAGAATCTGTAGGCAATGGGACAAGATTTTGGTATCGGAAGCGTTCTGGTTTCCGTTTGTAGTCCGTTCATTTGTAGTCCGAGTAGTGTTGACCAGTCTTATTTGAGTGGGCTTCGGTTGCATGCAGGTAAACAGTCCGTGTGTCGAGTAAAAGAGGCGGAACGCATTGGCCGAAATGCAATCTCGGAACCAATTAGCTATCGTCTGACGATGATTTAACTTTTTATTAGCTACAAAATAAACGGTTAACTTAGTATTAACAGGGTACTTGTGAGACAGTCTGATTGTAAACTCCATTCTTGCAACTCAAGTTGCTAATCAGACTGTGAATATCCGTTACATCGGAACCCCAGAAATATTGTCCGTTGCCCCCAGAGGATAAATCGTCATCAGACCAATAGCCGATGGGTTCCGATATTGTCTCAAAGGTAATTATGTCGACAGATATCTATCCATTTTAAAGAGGGGATTATCGAAAGCTTTCAGCCTCAAAGCTAGATGAGTAATTAACTTTTCCATTGTGGCGTTGAGGCTTGTGCAAGGAACCACCAGAATAGGCATGTGACAGTTTTGGTCTACACTCCTTTTAGAAAAAAAAGAGTATCTTCTGAAGCTTAATGCTAAAATACTTTACAGCGCTACAGTTGTAGACTTTCCTGTAGTATCCAGTGCTGCAATGTAGATTAGAGAAAGCAGAGCATCTGTGACCCAGATAATACAGAGTCAGGGAGTTCTTATTAGATCTGTCAGTAAGATTTTACTAGGTACCAGTTTGATGACAGACATTTGGTTCATACTGCCAATTTAAACAGGGGTGTTTTTTCATTATCTTACAGTTGCAGACAAACAAAACACATGCAAATCTCTCCACCTCAGACAGTAGCATGCTGAACCAGTTCTATGGTAGTTTGTGCCACAAAATATTCAGGCAAGACTATGCAACTTTTTGTTGAAGAGCTGCCACTGGAGCCACAAGAGAATTTTACATTTACTGAGATTCAGAGAACAACTCTACTGGAGCATTGGAGCGTTAAATACCTTACATAGGAAGGACAGCTTAGAGGGAATTGTTCCATGAGTTGAAAAAGCGTCTTGCAAAGTCCTCAATCTTTTTCAACCCAGAAAAGAACGTAGATATTGGGTGACTCTACAAAACCCAGGATTACGTTTAATGCCAACATTTCTAAAACTCTCGCTTTCAACAATCTCATGGCAATTGCGGTATGGTTAAGGTCAGGGAAAGATCGTGGTTATGCTTAATAAAAACTTAATGGCAGGTTTTTGACAGGAGGTGAACTCCAATCGCCTGCATGGAAAGGCAGATGTGCTACACGCCCATCCACCACCATAACCTCAACACCATTATTTTTTCATGCGATGGTACTGATGATTAGCATTAAGTGTAAATAATAACGATGGATGGAATTCCTAGGAGACTGGACTGACTTTTCTAGCCAAGATTAAAACCTGAAAGCCGCACACTCATCAATCTTTGTTCCTCCCAGCTCTATCCCATAATGCACCACACAACCCAGGGTTTACTCTTCCTCCCAACAGGAAAGAGTGGATGTTGACATTTACTTTGTGAGACAGGTACAGTTTAAGTATGATTTAAAAGACATCTCCTTGCTCTGGCTTACTGTCCTTGTAGCAGGCAATGTTTGGTTTTTAGGCTTTCCACTCAGTGTCTCCTGGAAGAAATAGGATGATTGCAGTCGGAACCGCTGACCTTGTTGAACTAACATGAGAACAAGAAGCCAGTGTAGCAGAAAAACAAGCAGGGTTTTCTCTTCAGTACAGCAAAGATTCCAGTATCTCCTCAATAACCGAGCTTTGTGGGGGTTTTATGCATAGAGCGTGCCAAAACTAGATCCCGAAGACCCTCGTAAAAATCTTTCAGCATTCTAATTAAATCTGTAAATTACTATTTCCTCTGACCCATAATGCATCATGCCGAAGGAGAGGCTATGAGAGGGAGTCAGAATCAGTGAATGAGGGAAAGAATATAAAAGCAGACACTTTCACAAACACCCTTCAATTAAATTTTCGCACACCAAGAACCTGTCAACATTGTTGAAGACTTTGCGGATGGCTAAACCAATAAAAAATGTTCTGGATGTCCAAGGCATGAGAAGAATCCATCTGTGTTTATGTAATTACAGCCCATAACCTGTCTGGTTTTTCTCTCCGACTTGATGGTTTCTGATGATAGGTCAGATATGGTCTTGTCTTCCATTTATCGTTAATTCCTCCAAAGTCCCATCTAATTAAAGGTTTGGCCCGTCACATTGACTTTCACAGGGAGCTTTTGCAGTTGATACAATCACAACTCTTCGGCGATCGCCACTATTCCATTAAAAAGAAAGAAATACTCATTAAGTGGAAATCTTTATGCTGTAAACACCAGTCTTTCTGACGGGGCTCAAGCCAGATTTTATGCCTCAAACTCTTTAACCTTTGGCATCGCTGCAGTGTGGAAAGATAAAACACAGAAACAGCTGTTGCGTTTTGCAAAGCAGGTGAATACTGGCAGCTTACAATACACACACACACACCGCGGTGGTGTGAGCTGCCTGTGTTGCCACTATGCTTGGCTGCCACCAGGAGCTGTTTCCACCTTCTGCTGAGTGTTTTGGCTCTTTGTAGTCAGGCAGCTGGCAGGGCAGCTCCTGGGGTCGAGGTACAGACCAAGGGGGCTGGGAGTCCGCTGGGAGTCATCATTAACTTTGAGCAAGGGTATGTGTGTGTGGTTGCGTCTTTGGAGACTCATCCTGTGCTCTGATCTTCTCCCCTGACCCACCATCAAAGCCGACACACTGAGCGCCACAGGGACCAGCCAAGGGCCACTGGCAAGAGCGAGAGTTTATGTCCGATACATGTAGGTGCACAAACACCTCTGGACGTTTCATAAAAGGGCTTACACACATGCAAGCAGGGTGGTTAAATGCATAATGGGCACTGACATATGCAGGTACAGATGTAAATGTCCAAGCGAAGAACGAAAAAAACAACAACTGCTTTACAGGATCCAACACGCGTGAGAAAGGGAGGACGGAGGGGCTTACAGTCACATTCCCACACACACACTTTGTGATGCACACACAGTCCCAGAGGTCAGTGGTGTGAGAACTCAGGGCCAGGCAGGAGCATCAGTCCATAGCGAGGATATGAGGCAGTGAGACCAGCCCCTTTGCAGACTGTCAAGCCCCATTAGCAAACACAGAACAGCAGCTGACAGCTTTAGTCTCAGTGTCCAGCAGAAATCAGTACAGTGATCATAGCACTAATCACTAATTACTGTTATGCGTTCCTGAGAGACAGCCAAGAAATGTGTTTCGTGCTCAGCAGGCCGGGTAAATACAATTTCAAGTTTAAGTAACAATTTGCAACAATTTTATATGAATAAATATAATTTTTGAGACAAAAACTGTGATTCAACCCACAGCCGGTTCATGAAAGCTTTACCAAACAGCATGTATGGGGTTTCTTTCCTGGGATCAATTCATCTAGTGCACAGGAAGTGATGCATTCAATGTTTCAAGCAGGTTTGTTTGAAATAAACGAGAAGAGCCTGGTACAGTAGTTAACATGAGCAAAACTTTCAGCATCATCATCAGATCAGGGGATCTCTGGGAAACGCAGTGCAGAAACATTACAGAAGAAGTTTTACTATTAGAGTAATGTTGGCTGACGGTCACTTACTTTCCCACATTATCTTTTACAAAAAAATGCAGTTTATAGCACAAATAAGAAAATGTGGCATTAGTTGATTTAATTTGTTTACTTCCAACTGAGCTGGTTGAATGTGGCGTTTTTGTGACCCCTTCATACTGGTTATTTGCCGAATTGAAAACAATGTCAGTGACCTACTAAAGCCAAACACAGCAATACATCGTATTGTGTAGTGACTTTTGCGGTGTTAACACAGCCTCATAGGCTGCACATGAACGTCTCTTTAAGTTGAAATCGGAGCTTCAATGTAATTTAGATACAAAAAGTTACGTTTTTTATCATGGCACAATGTCCATTTCTGGACATGGCAATAGACATTAGCGCCTAACTACATGCCTATTTAGATTCAATTGCTCAACTGATGTATTTTCTTTCACTTTACTTTCCTGCAAAGCATTGATAGTACTGTCAATTTCCTCCTGAAATCCACCAGGTGTCCCACTTTGAAGCATCTAAACACTGTAATTATGATTTGACAGCTAGATCACAGGAGTTTTTCAATGATTATGCAAGGCAATTTCATTTGCACTTTCAAGAGTACAAGCAGGCAGCTATGCATTCAAGTCTGTCAAACACTGTCTAAGCGCAAATAGCACACATAGCACAAACTAATATAGCACTTCCTGAGAGTTTGACACTTTAAAGGTGCTAAATGCGAGATTGGGAGCATTTCAAATGCCTCCACACAACTCTCAACATGGCGACGGCTGTGCCGGCGTCTCGTAGCTAACAACGGCAAAAGTGCCGACGGAGATTACAACGTTAACCTTGGGCGGAACCAGTGGGTGGGTGCTACGCCTCTGTGATGATGCCGTCAGTCGGGGCGGCTTTATCAGCAGCGTCCGTGAGCTAGCCAGTGGGGCATGCTTACATGCACTAAAAGCATGCGTGGCCAGCCGGCTATGTCAACAAAGCAGGAAGAAGCTCTGATTACAACGCACACAGAGGGAGAGCGACTCCATACTCTGCTCAGGTAGACATTACTCCACTATATCTTTACATAGCAAATAGTTGTTTGCTGCTATATCAATGCTCTGGATATCGCATCGAGAACCTTTAACCTGAATTTTCTCCTCTTTCACACACACAGACACGCACACATGCATCAATGGCCTGGATATCCAGCCTTGCTCTTCTTCCATTACCTCCCACAGGTTACAGTACACAATGACCTCACTGGACCGGCATCCCCAGGAACAAAGGCCCCATTTGAACCATGTAATCACATTTTTCTACAGCCATCATCCTCCATATAATCCTTGAAAAACCATTTGGGTTTTTCTAAAGACCCATCCAAAACCATGACACACACTGTCCCAGGACACACACAAATACACAAACTCGCACACATCTCAGAGAGGAAGAGAATCTGATTTTCTGTTCCCACCACCAGCGAGCTCTATCACCACCGTGCTGCATTCCATACAAGATGATAAAATGAAGTCTGGACACACATCTATCTTTTGTCGTTTTGAGATTTTTAGCTAGTGCGCAATGTGTGTGGGTTTGTGTGTGTGTTTGACCCTGAGGGTAGGCGGATAATTTGCTGTAATTGCTCCTCTGCTGGGGCTTTGCTAACAGATAGATATCCAAGGTATGGCTGTTGGACTGTGTAGTATCAGTTTTTTTCCATCAATAGACTGACAGCTGAGTGGTAGCAGTCATCGGCTCTCTGTTGAGTCTCCAGTTGGTCTCCAGGTAGCTGGATGTGTCATACCTGTGTGTCAATAGGAGATTTTATTCCAGTTCTTCAAGCACCATTACTTAGGATTAAGATGTGGACCCACTAACTCAGCTGCAGCTGAATGTTTGTGTTTTCTGTTCTTGTTATGCCCCTTTTCCACTACAACAATGTACCGTACCATAAGGTAACATAAGGTAACAGTAACATAAAATAAGATATAACGTAACATAAGGGCAGGTGAGGTAAGATAAGGTTAGATAAGGTAAGGTAACGTAAGGTTAGGTCATGTAGTGTAAGAGAAGTAGTACAAGGAAAATATTGCAAAAGCTTAAGATTATACAAACATCACGGCCCACAATAAGCACAGCAAGCAAACCACAAAGAAAAAACTACGTGATTCAACACTGTTTAGGCCTCATCTTGTATTTCCGAAGTTTGTAAAAAAAACAATGGAAATGCAAAAAGTACGAAATGCCAAAACCTCAAAAATGTGTAAAAATTGAGGTTATGATTGTTGCTTGCAAATTGCGGATACATTTTAAAGTCCTGCAGGGCTCTTGCATAATAATGCTTGGGTCGCACATATAGCATGTGTTACGTGTTTTCATTAGTAAAACATGTTAAAATCTAATGTTGCAATTGCAGATTGTATTTTTAAAATTTGGTGAGACCCAAATTTGGAGATAATGTCCAGGGACCTCACAAGATTAACAAGACAGATGTGTGTGTGTAAAGGAGGAGCCTTGTGAGTGCATGTACATACAGTATTCAACCTTTACACCCAAGTCTATAATCAATCTTTATGCAGCATTTGTGTCTGTTTGAACACTTATATGTCTAAATGGCCACAGAGTAACACTCACTGACATTAATGGCCAGTTGTGATTTCCCCAAAAGCCCCCGTAATAACAAGTGTTCGTTTCATTGGACACAAATTCGAGCCAATGAGCTGTCAACAAAAGACGGCGCAACATCTTTTTCACATTCATAAAGGAAATTCCATGAAATCAGAAAAGAAACGAGCTGGAAAATAAACAACGCAGATTTTCTTTTTCCACTTTATGGGATGTTAATAAAAATGTAATTCTACAGTAGAGCAGCTGTCACAACAGCCTCTGGTCAGACTAATGGTGGCCTACACTTTGCTTCAACTGAGATCGGCGGTCTTCACACGGGACTTGGGTCTTGTGGACGGAAGAGCCGGATGACTTCTCAAATCCTCAGTAGAGGAAAGAGCACGGCACAAATCCAAGTTCAGTGAAAAGGCACACAATTACTGTGAGAGGAGTAAATGTAATTAGTTATTTCTAGTCTTTACAATCCTTCAGCGTCAGACAAAAATAAGGATACAGTCCTGCCATTTTGGTCACAGAATGATAGGTGCACTTTAAATTTGAAAATTAGAAAATTGAATGGTGCTTGTAGGGCTCTTTTGGATAAAAGCACAAGATTTCTGCTGGAGTTTGGTGCATGAGTCAATTTTGTTTCTTCTCCAACATCTTGTTCTCTTTGGGGGCTGATTTGGCAGAACTACTACTGGCTGTTTCATTTAGACACGAACAAGAAAATAAACGCAACCAAACACCGCTCTCATAAACAAAACCGGCGACACCAAAACACTTCACGGTCTAACGTATGTGACTAACAACAACAATCCGAAACCAGAATCATTAATCTTGCAATACGCTGCGCACTAAAAGATGCATTGTTTAGAGTTGGTCAGATTGTCAGGATTTGCTGTGCTTTGGTTGCTATAGTATACAGGGGGAAAACATTTAGGTGGCCAACAAAGGGGGGGTTCATCTGTGTCTACGATTCTCTGCTATAAAATAGAAGTTGCTGCAAATCCATCAGCGATTTTTGAAGATAAAGTGATTTTAACCGTCGCTATGTCGCAAAAATGGAATCCCCAAATGTAGGATAACAGGTGGACCCCATAATAGTTTTCTAAGATGCCATTTAAGTCAGTATTTATTGGGGAAATCAGTGACCATGGCACACAGGGGGTCTGATCGTTTGTAAAAAGAAACCTCTGATCTTGTTCCTTCTTCCTGCGATATTCTCCGTCCTTGATGTTCGGCTCCATTTCCTCTGAGATTTATATGACTGATGATGGCTACTAACTGCTTTCCTCTTGGGTCGTGACCACAGACCCTCTCAGAAACGGCTCCCTCGGCTGCTTTAGATATTCGCCACCATTCGGCGCTAAGTGAATATTCCGTAAACAGAGATGTACTCCCATGGTTTTTGATGGGAGTCCATTTTGAGCAAAACAAAACATTTCTGTGGGTTTGAAATTTTTTCATCAGGCCTCACTTTATTTATGGCGTGTCAATACAGGGATGATGGTCGTCAAGAATCCCCGTTTATTGGCCTGTCAGGCTTTGTGGGAAACCATCTGAAGACTGATCACACAGGCATGTCTCTATGTAGTCTTAGTAGGTATACTATGTAGCCTATTTTCAGGTTGCTTCATCGCTAGTTGTTGCCTGTATGCGTGCGCCTTTATTTGTCTGATGGCTCGTATTTTTGTGTGTCTTATATGTGCCTCTATCAACGTGCAGCAGTACAGGCAGTAAAGAGGCCTGCTATAGTGATCTGTGGTTAGTGTCTGCTTTTGGGCAGCAGGTGTGCATGTGTGTGTGTCTGAGCTCGGCCGGTCTGGTCCCAGATTTAGAGGAGGAAGCCGGTGTCAGGGCCAGGAGATGGATCTCTCCTGAGGGATCCGATAAATAAGGAAAAAATATCTTTGAAAAAGGAAAACGCAGCTGTTTCCAAAGGAGAAGTCAAAATATTGGTGGCTTTGCATTCCACAGCCGCAAAGGTAGAAGGCCAGCTCACTCTGTGATGCTGATGGTACTCTATTTTCCCTCCCTCTCACTATGAACTCCTCCTTTTCACTTCCTTTTCTGCACATCTTCCCGCTATATCTCCCTATCCTCACCTCTCTGTGTGCCTTTCAAACCCCTATACACTCTCTGTCATGAAGACAGCCGAGCCACAGTGCGATTCCCTTTGGAAAGTCTGCGGTGACCAGAGCGCATTTCAGCGGCTTAAAGGCAGAGCATATGATCCACTGATAAATCAGTCTGGTCCGGCTTCAATCTCCCCCGTGGGCTGACTTACATGTAAGACCTACTGCTTGTTTTACACACAGGCACAGCTCCAAAAACAGCGACGGTAACCAGATACCTGGATATTTAAAAAGCAGGTGGGCCTTGAAGAAAATCAGGAGGAAAATAATCAATGTTTCTAATAATACATCCGTCCACGATGTCAACACAATATTGGTGAGATGAAAGTGTAGAGAACTTTGGCTTTCTTCGTGTTATTTGAGTTTTCGGTGAAAGCCGAAAATCCAAACTACCTTTCAAAACGTGTTATTTCAGTATGGGGGGCTCCAGTACAATGCAGTACATAAAACACGAGGTCAGTACAGTGTGATTTTAAAGCCTACTGTAAAAAAAACACATTTAAAAATAGATGGGAAAAGTTATAGTAATGGTAAAAACCACATTCATTAAAAACGGAAATTAGAGTGTTAATCTACTTGATTATGTTTTGCTACTTCGGTATGATAATTTTTTTTATTTTGGGGTGTCATTACAGATTTAATCCTATTCAGGGGTTTTGCATCTTGTTTTAATATAACCATGTTTCTAAATCAAACGGTGTAGAACAGTGATTTATGACCATGTTTGTATAAGGCAAGGACTTGCTTGTTATTTTTTCATAGTTTTCTTATTCTATTCCTAGAAGGTGTACATTGGAGTTATAACTTTTGAATTTTAGAATATTAAGGTAACTAATCATAATGGATAAGTACTTTTTCTATTCGATATGACTTTAAGTTTAATATTTTATGTCTAGAATACGCTATTTTATTCATTTTTTGGTAATTGTGTATGTTATTTTAAGAGATTAAATTAATTAAAGTTGTTTGTGTTTTTCCAATTCTACAACGAACGTCGAGTGGATTCTTGTAAGGCTACATCAACTGGACATGTGTAGGCTGTGACTATCAGCTAGCTTGCTTTTCCTGCAGGAACAATGTTACAGGATAATTCTGGTTTGTTACAACTCGATTCTGATTCAGACGATCAGACAGATACAGTAAACAAGCCAACAGTTCAGCCAGATGTCCTAAACCACATCATTTGGAGGTGAAACTAAAAATGAGCACAACCAAAATATCGGTGATGATCCTTCGGTGTAACTGTGCACGTACAGTGCGATAGATCAAAGTTGAACCAGGAAGTCTGAAAACCGAGATGGATGTTTAAAATGAACGGTTTTGGTAAAAATGTTACAAATTACCTTTGTTTTCTCTTCCAAGTAAGTTTGGCTGAAATGGGAGTTTCTTTAAAACCTGTTTGATCGTTGTGACCACTCGCAGAAATCTATTTGGGGAGTACAATGTTATTACTACAGACAGAAATTATGGCCAAAACTACGAAAATAAGACCCAACTAGCAATAAACCGGCATTATCTGTTAACATAATTCTGACAAGTTGAAGTACTATCCCAAATCACACACACAATAATGATGTAAAGTATCAGGACTTTTGGCACCTTGATAGGCAAAAACAAAAACCTGACTAGCTCAGATCTAAAAAAAGGCACTGACAGTGAGTCACATACAGTAGATGCACATAGCTAAAAATGTGAGACTTCCTTTAGGAAAAGGATTCATACAGGACTTTTTAAACAGTCCGTCAGTCAGTCAGTCAGTCAGTCAGATAAGGTATCCAGGAGGTGTGGAAAGTGTCCGTTCAGAAGGAAGGACTGGGCAGAGTTTCCCTTGCACATCCTTTGTGATAAGATCCTTTTATCCAGAAAGCCTCACGGCACTGGGAGTGGATACATTTTTGTTATGGGCGGCCTCATTGAGGGTCAAACACCTAACCTCTTGACATATTACTGTACTGTTGTACCCACTGAGATACGGATAAAAAAAACATATTTCTTCATCTTACGTCTTTCTCACCTGAGACAATGGAACTGCAAATACAGAAAATAAAGATAAAGGACAAAGCTCTCCTCCTTGTACTTTCTTCTGTCACCCTGTTTTGCTTTCTCTGATGCCACCTGTGGTTAGAGGCCTTAACTCCCTCTCTATCTTCCACCACTTCTTGCAAAAATAATGCACTGAATTAGAAAAGCGGAATGGAATCATATTAATTTGTGAGTCGAAAAAAGAAAGTAAAAAAAATTAGTGATAAAAAGTGATGAAACTGCATTTGTTTGCTAAACCACGGCATCTATTATATGATTTAAAATGCTTATTATTCACTGATGAAAAACACAGCATACACATGTCTTGCCACTCTTCCTCCTCGGTGTTCTTTTTCTCATCTCTCTCTTCCACCCTGCCTCCCTCCAGTCTCCGACTGTTTTCCTGTCAGTATCGTGTTTGGAAAGTCAGCCTGCGGGTCAGCCTAGGGCTCGTAAATTTGTCAGCGGCAGCGCGGTTGAAAGGGAGGCTACTTGCTCGGGAGGGTCAGGAGCATCTGCGCTCACATGGGGCCTTTTTCTCACTGTGGACCCACGGTTGTTGTTTCAGGCACGTCCTCTTTAGAGAGACGGCCAGCCTGGGAACATGTGAGGCGCCGAGGGGTGCAGCTTTCTCCGTGACACCGGTATTTGATGAAGACTTCTTGTATTACGAGGTGGGAGTTCTTGTTGTCTGACAAGTACATTCAAATATGCTCCCAATTATCAGTGAAGATACACACAAGCCAAGTCACATATGTCTGTATTTGTAAGGACATACATTCATTCTCTAACCCTTGACCGTGACCTTTGAGGAAAACTCCACCCTAACACACTTATCACTGTCAAATGAACAGCTATTGTTGATCTACCTTAAGTTTCTGGGTCCAACATGTTTTATGGTGGTGTATTTTTCTAATTTGTAATAACGACTGGTCTAAGAATATTTATTTCCAGCACAGGTGCAGTAGACTTTGATATTTGCTTCCAAGCGCCAAGCGTGTAGGAGAACTATAGTGGCTGACGCGAAAACGCGAATGGCCCTATCTAGAGCCAGTGTTTTGTTTGTCCATTCTGGGCTACTGTAGAAATATGGCGGCCGGCTCCGTATGTAGATACAAACGGCTCATTCTAAAGTAATAAATACACAACGATACACTAAAGAAAACATGGTAATATTATATTCCATTTCTGCAATAGATCCCCCAAAATGCTAAACACTGTTCCTTTAAAATAAAAAATAAAAACACACTGGACCAGAATGCAGTGCAGCCACAAGACATCTCCCATTTGACACTCACAGAAAATACTCTTGCTCTCTTTTCCTAACCAACATGGACGCATCCGACTCAATACAACGGGTTCAAAATCTGTGCAGAAGGTTGTCGCAAGGCATTTTGGAAAATGGAGGAAATCACTACAAAGGCAAAAACAAGTTGGTTATTGGGACGTGGGTTCATCACCAAAAGTAAATTACAAGAGTTCAACTCCTGGAAGGTACAGATCATCACTAATGAATGATAAGACACAGCAACATTTTCCTCTAAACATAACTATTACATGTCCAACATTAACCATAAAGCCATGTCCTGATGCTAACAGCAATGGATCAACAAACCGGGCAATGCTAGCAACTCTGCCAGACATTTCATTAAAAACTGAATATGTCAACCTCATGGTGGCGCTAGAGCAAAAGTCAGGTGATCACCAAAGTCTGTAGGGTTCATCCTTCAGGAACCATGAATGTCTGTATAAAATTCCATGGCAATCCATCCGATAGGTGTTGAGATATTTCTATCTATCTATAGACGGCATGCCGCTAGCATGGCTAAAAAGGGATTTCCACCATATTTCTACTTGTTCGGACTATAAAACATGTTCACAAAGACATTTGTGTACTCATAAATGTGTATATGCGGCTTCCAGAACAAACACACACTCACACCCTCCTTCCTCTGCTCCGTCAAGGTCACCAAAGGCTTTAAATCACCTTTCATCTGTCCCAGAGTTTCTCACCCCTCAAGCATCCTCTGGGTGTGCCTTTTTTTTTTCCTTTCTTCCCTCCTTTCTCCCTCTTCCTCAGCTTTTTTATTTACTAGAGATAAATCCCTGTGGGCTTCCTGGTGGTTTTGCAGAAGAATGTGACAGCAGGAATGTTTACCATGACATTTACGCCGTTCCTGTCGGCCGTGGTCATCTCCATTACCAGAACGAGCCTCTTCGGCACAGCAAACGACGGGGTCATTATGATAATGGATGAAGTTTACTGGGCCGACTCGGAGTTCAGCGGTTCACAACCTTTTTCAACACCGGGATGGACGAGAAATTCCAAAGACATACTAACTAGTGTTTACTAAAAAAGCTTATGTCCTGTACTGTGTAATGTAACGTCAAATGTATCGTCATACAGATTTAAACAATGTCGATGACCGAGTCCTTCGATAAAAAGGTGTGGATCTGGATCTGGCGGCATCCAGCAGTAAGGTTGCAGATTGCAAACTGAAAATTCAGTGTGCCGAGCATGTAGGAGAACTACGGTGGCCGACGCAAACACGCAAATGGCCCTATCTAGAGCCAGTGTTTGGTTTGTCTGTTCTGGGCTACTGTAGAAACATGGCAGCCGGCTCTGTGAAGAGGTCCCTATGTTGATATAAACGTCTCATTCTAAACTAACGAAAACCCAATGATTCGTATTTTCAGGTGATTATACACTAAATAAAACATACTTAATGTTATATTCCATTTCTGCCAATAGATCCCCCTAAATGCTACACACTGTTCCTTTAAGTAAAATACAAAATAGCCGCAGAATATTCCTCCTAAACTCCTAAAATTCACACAA